>CM076573.1:386582367-386850069 GCA_034641835.2 Pinus albicaulis | reverse complement strand
ATCTGTCTCAATATTTTTTCAAAAACAAAAAACCAAAAAAATAAATAGATTAATCAACGACCAGGAGGTTAAAAATTAATCTAAAAGTTGATCCAGTATAATCTCAGTTAAAAATATATGTTTGCATTGTTGTTACATGAAGATAATATCTTCAGATCTTTGAAAATACAGCATATACCGAAAGATGAATTACAACACAGCTAATCAAAGCACCATCACACGACGGTAATGCGCAGCTTTGTCCAATTTCTCTAAAATATTGGCTGAGATACACGGAGTCTCAGAAGCATCGGCTTGGAAAAAGAAAGTTCTAAAAGTCATCCATAGAAAAACTATGAATGTGTGAATGAATGGAAAAACTATCAAATTAGTGAAGGCAAAAAAGGTGTGACTAGTAATCCATCTACTTAGCTTCTCGTTTGTTTCCTGTCAAGAGATTGACAGATTGAAGCAGCTACCATGGATATAGTAAGGGGGCTGACCTACATCACCGCCTTTTCTCGACGTTTAAGCCTTCCAGTATTTCTGTTAAACATATATTCGTGTATAGGAGTTTGAGCGTCGCCTGCGTAGCCTTCTTAGTAAAGGGAGATCGCCGTAATGGCACTATTCGCACTATCTGGGGGATAACTACGGAAGAAATCTACAGCCTTGCATACGCGAAATGTCACAAAAAAACGCTTAAAAAATGGCAGGACCAAGAAGCAGTTGCGGGGTTCGAAATCATGGCCAGAGAGAAGATAACAAGTTATTAGGAATGAGTGATGGATCACCAGTCCACAGTGAAAATATACAAGAGGATGAGAGCTTATTAGCAATGCGAGGATATGCTGACCTTAAGAATCAAAGCGATAGAGAGAATCAAGCTTGGTACATCGTCTTTTCTGAGAACCCCAGTTATTCGGATGAAAATGTAGACAGACAGCATTCAAGATATCACATTGCATTAATCTAAAATATTAAAGTAAATGAAGAGGAAATACCTGTAATAATCGCTTGCACACTGAGAGTCGGAGCCGGGCTAGAGTGTTCCCTTCAAAATCACCCTTGAGCCAGACCCTAGAGGTGTTCTTCCTGTTCGCAGCCTGTGCCCCACGATACTCTGTAACAAAAAAAACAACACACAGTAATGCCGAATTGCCAGCGACTACCATAATCCACAGCATTGACGCATCAACGCGGGCCTTTCAGATTTTTTATTAACTAACGCACAAGAGGAGAAGGCCAACTCAAGCACTGGCGAAGTGGGGAACTTAATCGTCATGACAGTCGATGAGAGCGATCTTGAATTCCGCTTCTCGTCCCACTCGCCCACCACCATACCAAAAGAATCGGATCAACCTCCAAGTGGGGTACAGGATCAAGGGTATTAATTAGGTACCAATTTTAAATCCGAAGGATTTTTGAATTTACACTCTCTTAATCTCTTTATATGAAATTAAAATCTCACAAAACTAAATTCAACACAAATTGTGCGACTGACCATTTAATAAAATATATGTTTATATAATCGTAGCGTCCAGCAGTTCGTCCACGCTTGCCGGGAAATTGCGTTCGTGTCCGTTCTTATTGTTGAGATTCAGGCGATGAATGAAGCGGCACCTCGTGCCGTACGGACACGTTCCCGTCGCCATAAACGCTCGGCAAATGCATTACATCAGTAAGGAATAATAATGAAACAGAATGTTGGACGCATGCATATAGAACGTCAACCGATCGAATCCTTCAGTGGTTTCCACGTTTATAGGTGGCGGGTGCACGTTTAATTGAGAATTTGAACAATCAAATCGGTGGCATTTTAGTTTGAACCATCACTGGTTAATCTTGATAGGTGGCGGTCAACAAATGGCACAGTAAATTTTTAATCATGTTTTGTAGAAAATTAATTTAAGTATGGTTTAAACACGTGATTTAGATATGAAAGGAAGTTACTTTTGTGAATATCATCCATTGATTTAGTGGCGACGATCAGAATATACCGGCATCTTTCAATCTAGACCATCAGATCAAAAAGATTAATTAGCATAATCACAAAAGAGCCTACTTCCGATAAGGAGATACGCCTATCGCGCGTAATTAATTTTTGCGTTTGCTTTTCATTGATATCAATATGAATATGTGTAATTTTAATTGATTTTTTTTTATGAATAAGTAAAACTATTTATTAAGGTAGTAATATAAAATAAATTATTAGTAAATTATAATTAGCACAATCATATTTATCAATGTAGTTGATATACCATAAAATATTAGTATATAAAATAGATTTATAAAATTAAATTTACAACCACATTCACCAATATGACTGATATATGTGAATAGGCCTATATACATCTCACCACATATATATTAAAATAATCATTATATATCTATCAATATAATTACCAATATATTTTATATATCTATTTATAGTTTAATAATATTAATTATATTCATAGTATAAATTATATATATATATATATATATATATATATAATTTTTTAAATACAATAGTTATAACTCAAACTATACTAAAATTCAAATATAACATAATAATAGTATTTTATTACTATTTATGATAAGTATATATCTCTTACCAAAATCTCAAGGGATTATTAATATTATAAGTTAAAATAACTATTGAAACCAAAGATTTAATATTATAACTCGAAGGAATTAGAGAACTCTAGGGAAAAATATTAAGAACTTAAGAGATCAAGAACCCCAAGCGATCCATATTAAAAAGAGAAGAGATTAATAAAGCCTATGAATTAATATTTTAAATCAAAATGAATGATAAACTCACATGCTTATTAATATTATAAACAAAGAGAACAATCAACTTTAGGGATTGTTAATAATATAAACCTAATGATTTAATAACATGAAGGATCAATAAACCAAATGGATTGATATTAAAAAACCAAGGAAATAATAAACCCAAGGGCTTAGTACAAATAAACCAAGGGTTTATAAACCTATGGGAACAATATTAAACATGAGAGATTAATATTATAAACCTTTAAGTATAAAAAGCGGTTAAGTATAAAACCCTTGGATAAATACTATAAACCATGAAAACAACATTAATATTTTAAACTCAAAGGATTAAAAAATAGAAGCCATTAGATGTTAATCCAAATGAATTATTAATATTATAAAGTTAAGGAACAAATAAACCAAAGCTTTTACTATTATAAACCCAAGAAATTAGTAAACCTAACGGAAAATTATTATAAACCCAAGGGATTAATAAAATATTATAAACTAAGAAATCAATAAACCCTAAGAATTAATATTCAAAAGTGAAGATATTAATAAACCCTAACAATTAATTTTTTAAACTCAAAACCCTAAAAAATTAATATTTTAAACTCAAGAGATTTAAAAATCCAAGGGATTATTAATATTATAAACCAAAATAAATAATAAACCCAAGGATTTAATATTATAAACCTAAGGAATTGATGAACCCAAGGGATAAATATTAAAAAATTAAGGCTTCAATAAGGCCAAGGGATCAATATTAAAAACATAAGAGATTAATAATTCCTACAAATTAATATCTTAAACACAACATATTATCTTAAACAAAATAGATTGATAAACTCACATGTTTATTAATATTATAAACCTAAGAGAATAATATTAAACCTCAAAAATTAATATTATAAACCTCAAGTATATAAAAACTTTTAGATAAATACTATAAACCATAAAATAAACATTGTTGACCATGTTTGATTTTAACAAAGATGGAGAAAATTGTTGTCACAATTAGTAAACTCAAGGGATTAATAAACCCTATGAATTCATATTTGAAACTCAAAAACTTATGAAATTAATAAACAGTAAGAATAAATATTTTAAACTCAAGATATTAATAAACCCAAGGGATTATTAATATTATAAACCAAAAGAACTAATAAACCCAAGGGTTTAATATTATAAACCAAAGGAATTGGAAAACCCAATAGATAAATATTAAAAACTTAAGGGATCAATAAGGCCAATGGAATAATATTCAAAATACAAGAAATTAATAAACCCTAAGAATTAATAGTTTACACAAAAAAACCTAGGAAATTAATAAACCATAAGAATCAATATTTTAAACTCAAAATATTAATAAACCCAAGGGATTATTAATATTATAAACCAAAAGAGCTAACAGGCCCAAGGGTTGAATATTATAAGCCAAAGGAATCGGTGAACCCAAGGGATAAATATTACAAACCTAAGGGATCAATAAGGCCAAGGGGTCAATATTAAAAACACCATAGATTAATAAACCCTAAGAATAGAGATTTTAAACTCAAAAACCTAACAAGTTAATTAATATTTTAAATCCAAAAGATTAATAAAACCAAGAGATTATTAATATTTTAAACCAAAAGAAGTGATAAACCCAAGGGTTTAATATTATAAAAAAAGGAATTGGTGAACCCAAGGGATAAATATTAAAAACCTAAGGGATCAATAAGGCAAAGGGAATACTATTCAAAATACAAGAAATTAATAAACCCTAAGAATTAATATTTTACACCCAAAAACCTAGGAAATTAATAAACCATAAGAATCAATATTTTAAACGCAAAATATTAATAAACCCAAGGGATTATTAATATTTTAAACCAAAATAACTAATAAGTGTTAAATATTATAAACCAAAGGAATTGGTGAACCCAAGGGATAAATTTAAAAAATTAAGGGATCAATAAGGCCAAGGGGTCAATATTAAAAACACAAGAGATTAATAAACCCTAAGAATAAATATTTTAAACTAAAAAATGTAAGAAATTAATAAACCCTAATAATTAATATTTTAAATTCAAGAGATTAATAAACCCAAAAGATTATTAATATTATAAACCAAAAGAAGTGATAAACCCAAGGGTTTAATATTACGCAAGGCGTTATTAATATTATAAACCAAAGGAACTAATAAACGCAAGTGTTTAATGTTAAAAACAAAAGGAATTGGTGAACCCAAGGGATAAATATTAAAGACCTAAGGGATAAATAAGACCAAGGGATCAATATTAAAAACACAAGAGATTAATAGATTAATAAAACCTAAGAATTAATAAACCCTCAGAAATTAATAAACCTTAAGAATTAATATTTTTAACTCAAGATATTTTAAAACCCAAGGGATTATTAATATTATAAACCAAAAGAACTAATAAACCCAAGGTTTTAAATGGAGTTTCCCAAGGAATTGGTGAACCCAAGGGATAAATATTAAAAACCTAAGGGATCAATAAGTTGAAGGGATCCATATTAAAAGCACAAGAGATTAATAAAGCCTACAAATTAATGCTTGATTTAAACATTGAGACAACTATTGTCACAATGTGACGTTGGAAGAAAAATGACCATGGTTGGCCATGGTTGATTTTCATATTGAGAGAATATTTGTCATAATGTAACATTCAACCATGGAAGACCTCGATTGACTATGACTAACGATGATAAAAAATAGTCACCCATGCTTGATTTTCATATTGAGACAATGTTTTTTTCATAATGTGACATTGGACCATGCATTAATATCAAAGTTTATGAATAATATTTAACGCCTAATATTACCAACCAAAAGAATTAGAAATCTCAAGGGGTTAATAAACCCTAAGAATTAATATTTTAAACTCAAAAACCTAAGAAATTAATAAACCCTAACAATTAATAATGTAAGCTCAAGAGATTAATAAACCAAAGGAATTATTAATATTATAAACCAAAGGAAATGGTTAACCCAATAGATAAATATTAAAAACTTAAGGGATCAATAAGGCCAAGGGAATATTATTAAAAATAGAAGAGATTAATAAACCCTAAGAATTAATATTTTAAACTCAAAAACCTAAGAAATTAGTAAATCATAAGAATAAATATTTTAAACTCAAGAGATTAGTAAACTTAAGGGATTATTAATATTATAAACCAAAAGAAGTAATAAACACAAGGGTATAATATTATAAACCAAAGGAATTGGTGAACCTAAGGGATAAAGAATAATATTAACATTAAAGGGATATTCAATTTCATCATCATTGCAACCAAAGAAAGAACATGGAAAGTAATATATAGTTTTTCTTGTCTTTACACCAAAAATTTCCACTACAAAAATGGACTTGAAACACTAAATCAAAATTCATTTATCAAATAGCCTCTTCCAAAACACAACCAGATCGATGAAAAAAGGAACATCAATTCAAATCAACAGGATAATGATCAAGATACATAGCGATTTCCAACCAATGCCTTCTTGTTTTCCTCCCAGCCTCCCTCATGTGCACAAGCAACAAGTATTTTACATTAGTTTTCATTTCATCTAGCACACGAAGATGCTCATCGATAAATGCAGGATGGAAGCCATGTTTTCCCTCGAACTTGTTCCGAAGATACGAAGGAGAACTTATCACTCTGAAAATATTTGCCATCGCTTAATTATAATAAATGCCATTATTATTATACATATCTGCATTTGAAAGGAAAAACGACAAAATAAAAATTAATACACACACACAAAAATCTATGCGCACACACACACACACACACACACACACACACACACACACACACATATAACATAACATTCAATTTTTATTATTGTTAGAAAACTTTATCTTCAAAAAGTCATGCTATAAAATAACCTAACACTACATGAACCAAATGATATAAAAATTTCTACAAACATAAACCTCATTAGCAATACATATTGTACAGATGAAATGAGTGATTAAATTAAATGAGCAATATGACCCTTATTACAATAGTTGACAAGAATTCAAAAATTTGTTAAATTTATCTTTAAAATAAAATATCAGTAATGTTACTAATTATATATTTTTATTTGAATTAATGTTAATGTATATATTAATTTTAGTTAAATAATAGTATCAAATATAAATATGTTGTCATTGAACCAAAAAAAACGTAAATTTATTAAAGCTAATCTTCAATCAAAATATTTACATCGATTTTTAATGTTGATATTCATATTAATGTATAGACGCAATATATGTTTAATATTAATATATAAAATCATTAAAATTAATTAATACACATATTAATTAGCTATATTAATATACTTAATTTTCAGTATGGTGGAGAAAATTTTCATCACTGTTGGATATCATTCTAAATAATAATATTAATAGCATTTAGCCCATAATTTTGTAATTCATGATAAAATATGAATTCATAATATTAATATCAATATGAACAAATTATTAAATTGATTTTAAAAAGAAGATGTAAATTGAAGAACATGAAAAACGATGTAAACAACTTTCTAAAATATTAATATGAATATTATGAATGAAAAATGATGTAAAAATGTTTCTCAAATATTAATATGAACATGATGAATGTATTCATCTCATTAATATATGAGAATCAATAGTATATTAAAAGTAAAAAGAGGACAATAAAAGCAATTCAAAAAACATTCTATAAATAGGTCACAATATTATTAGTTGCATGTCATAGGGATATGGAGTTCATTATTTATTTTTAAAGATTGGCTCATAAAACTCGTTGTATATGTTTGAATGGTTAATTATAAATGAAAGAACAATAATGACTTAAAAAAAAGAAGTGAATTGAAGAACATGAAAAATGATGTAACAACTTTCTGAGATATTGCTATGAATATAATGAATGTATTCATTTCATTAATATACGAAAATCATTATTATATTAAATGTAAATAAAGAGGACAATAAAAGAAAAAAAAAACATTCTCTATCACAATATTACTAGTTTCATGTCATAGTGATATGGAATTCAATCTTGAATTTTAATGATTACCTCATATAACTGGTTCTTTATCATTGAATGGTTGATTGTAAACAACAGAACAATAACCACTTTAAAAAAAAAGTAAATTGAACAACATGAAATATGATATAAACAAATTTTTGAAATATTACTATGAATATGATGAACGTATTCATCTTAGTAATATATGAAAATCATTATTATATTAAAAGTAAATAAAGAGGACGATAAAATAAAGTCAAAAAACACTCTATAAATAGCTAAAAGTATTAATAGTTTAATTTTATAGCGATATGGACTTCAATCACTCCTCTTCTTTCTTCCTAATTGTAACAAATGTGTTGTCTTTCATCTTGGCATAAGGCTGGAAAGAGAAAGGTGGTGCAATGCACAAACCATCTATTTATTTCACTCTTGATATGACTGTGAAGGTTAGGCCTTGCTACTATTTATTCCCGATATCCATTGATGCTCATTCTAAAGTCAATCCCTGTGATTTGTGTTTTGTAAGAGCCCATGCCATCTTTAAAGGAAGTTGTTTTCGATTTCCTCTTATCATTGGTGTGATAGGTACAATGTTTGGATTGCCAGCATCAAATGGAACACCAACATACTTATCAAAAACAACAGTTATGAACATTGGAAGCTGAGGTGGCTTAGAGGCAGGCATATAAAATATATCATTCACATAACCAAGTGCACCATTCACCAAACCAGCTTCGACCCACAAATTGCATGTCAACATAACATGTTTACCACAACACAATAAAAATTCACGGTCTAATTGATCATCATCAACACCACTAAGTTCTGAACACCTTGAATTCTCAGCAATACATCGTGCAATTGGAGAATTTAATGATTTTAACATATTCCTGTTATGGAAGGACACCAAATTATTTTTTGGAAACATGTGAACTGTTACATTAAATAAATCCCTTTCTCTAGGATGCAACCTCATATCAATCCGCGACATAAGAAACTCCCAATCTTCAAGAACAGGTTTTACGTTTCTTATGTTATTGAGGACTCTGCGAAAACAAGATTTTTTCTCATTATTCCCTTGTTGGCGAAATATTGTCTCAAAAGTGACAAAAATGTTGAATTTTTTTCATAATACTTTCCCTATTGTATTACCTGCATACAAAGGCTTATGACTCACAGGAGGTAGTTGGCCAAGGTCACCCATAAGGATGATGGATCTTCCACCAAAAGGAAAATTCTTTTTCTCAGGAAATGCTTCTTGTAATCGAGCATCTATTTTCATGAATAACCTTGATCCTAGAAATCTCATTTCATCAATCAATATATATCGAATATGCCTCATTTATTCTTGGAATACTACTTGTGATTTCCCCTGTAGTGGTTTCATATCTTTAATTGGAATTTTTAGAGCCGAGTGGATTGTTTTTGCATGTATATTAAAGGAAACTATTGTTGTTGGGGCAAGAAGAAGAAAAGGACATCTTCCATTACTTGACAAATTAGAAAGAGCTTAAAAAATACAATGGATAAGGAAAGACTTGCCAGTGCCTGCAGTGCCCTGAATAATCATAAGAATCTCATATTCAACAAAATGCCTTAAAATAATTTCAAAAGAAAGCCATTGTTTTTCTATCAATGAATCTGGAGATGCAAATTCCTTATTTCAAAGGTTAAGAATATCTCCCCTGGATTACCCATTCCTTATAAAATTAATAGATTTTTTAGCCACATTATCAGAAATAGTTGTACTTTGAAAGTCAAGGGATATATCAAAATCCCTTTGACCAAGGCTGTGAAGATAAAAAACATTCACATTATTTGGTGGAACCAATCGAGAGAAAAGTTTCCATTCTTAAAAATCATCTTCAAGATTCATTTCCTGGTTAGCAAAATCACCATCTTCTTCATATTCAATATTGTCGACAATTGATGGATTTCGATCAACATGCCATGCTCGATATCTGAAATTCCTCCAATTTTCAATAGTAATTTTAGTTCAAAGCCCAATTTTTGCAGCAATGTCACGAAATGGCTTGTACAAGAGAAATTTTATCCAACAAAAAGTTTCAAACTCATATGAACCCTCACGAGGAATAGAATAAAACCTTGGCCAAACCCAAAGAATAGCATGAACATCTCCAAGCTTCCAGGGATATTTTTTACGCTTACTATCAAATGTCCAAGATAGTTTTGTTTCTATCAGAGATAGATGTCCAAGGAAAAAAGGTCTCTTCTGATAATGTTGAACAAAATTATTCTCATATGAACAATGCATGTGATCCCTTGATATTTTCCTGAAAACCTTTTTCCAACATTTAAGGAAACAAATTTTTAGCTACAAACAACAAGAGGTAGCTTAAGCAACATATGGCATGTTTCTTGTGCTCCAACGTCAAGGTCAACAATTGTTTCTGCAATAAACCTTCTGTAAGCACACAAAGCATGATCCTCAGAGGTAATAGAATTTGAAATTCTAGTTAAAATATCATGAAAATTTTCAAAACTTTTTTCTGGTTTTGATACATACTTAGCAATATACTTCAGGACAATAGACCAAGCATTGGTCAGAAATCAACATTTTCATGCCACATTTTTAGAAGGTCAATGTTATGTACATTGAACGTGTCATCATTTCTTACCGGGTAATATTTTTTTCTTCCTCGATCATCATGGAAAATTTTAGGGTCTAATATTCGCAGGTGGGCTAATTTTCCATGTTTTTTCCAAAAAAAAAGGATTCGCCAATTTTCGTTTTTTATAAAAATGATTCGCCCAAATTTTACAATATAAAATTATTTTAAATTAAAAGTCGCCAACATTATATAGAGAGTATATAGAAAATCATTATAATTTTGAATAATTTTACAAATATATCAATAAAAATTTTATAGTTTGCATATTAGGGACTAGTGAGATTCGCCAATGTTTTAAACTTCAAAATAATTTCCCATCCTTAAAATTTTCCCTGTCAATCATCTATGAACAATCTTGATTCCTCAGAAAGATCCCATGGAGCATTGTACCGACATTTGAGAGTAGTTCCATTTTTGTGCAAACAAGAATCTACACTACACATTGTGTGCCTTTGGACACAATTTAAGAATTCTTCATAATCATTACAAGGATTGCAAGAGAAAATCTTATCAGTATTCAATAAGAAAGGGTCATCATTGAGGCTTCTTGTAACCATTATGTTTCGATGATGTATGTCATGTGGATTCCATGCAATTACATAATTGTCAAGGAATCTCTTTGCAATTTGTACATCATAAGCATTTGATCAATCAAGTCTTTCCATGTCAAGAGTGCCTTGCAATCATAAGAAACCATGGATATGTGTTTAACCTCTATGGCGCCACTCATATTTAAAGAAAATGAATATACAGTTACTAAAAAGATATAAATAGAACCATAACAAAAAAATGACAACGAATAGAAAATAAATTCAACAACACAAACTTGTACCAGAAGTCTTTCGCTTTAAGATATTTTTGGATAACTTCCTCTCGAAATATATTGAATCTATGGTGCATAAATGTGGAAACAATATGAGGGTATTTGATAACATTATCAATTCTCATGAGATTATCATTTAAAGAATGAGGATGTGAATGTATAGGCATGAGGGTATGCAACTCTGGCCACTTTGTGTCAGCTGCACTCAAAGTAAAAAACAAAGATGGACATCCCAACTAAGTAATCATCTCAGTCAATTCAGATTGAAATTTTGTCTAGTATGCCCTTGTACCTCTCAGAGAATAACCAAACCACATAAGATGCTCAGCCAACTTATTATCTGGTAAATCAGAAAGTTGGTGACACAAGTCTTCAATTGTTGTCGATGAGTTATCATGTAAATGTTTCTTCACAAAAACTGCAGTAGTTGCCTGGCTCCGATGTCACATTATCATGTTAAATAGGTAATATCAAAAGCACAGATGGCTTCCAAACCTCTGATCATAGTGTCTAAGAAGATACAATGCATACTCATGAAGTTCAACACTACAAATATGTGGTTGCAACCAATAAGCATTACTAGTGGGGAACAATGTGGGGAATTCCATATTTAATAACCCCTCAGTATTATATTCATTCACTAGAGAGGTTCCAATATTGGGCCAATCAATTTCTTGAACATGTGAAGAATCAACATTATCAAGAAATGCTCTAATTTCTTCCACTTCTCTTCGTTCATTAGGTAGGTGAGCAACAAAAGAAGAAGGATGAGATGGAAAATGATCAACAGTTAACCCTTCATTATTCGTTGCATTGATCTCAGATTCTTCAATATCATAATCAACAAATTTAAGCCTAGATCAGACATCTGTTGATCTTTCTGGAAGAGCATTCATTGAATCATAGTCAATTACAGCATCTCGATAATATCGATCACTCTCAATTTTGAAACACATTGTAGCCATAACTCGAGATCTTTTGACATAACATTCATAATATTTATACTGCGCAATATGTCTCCTCACAATTAGAAATTCAAGATCTTCAACATGTCGAGGAAGAATTTGTGCAATTGAAGAAATATCTTGAGGAAAGCTAATCGTATGACCACTATACTTATATTGCCCAACTCAAGCACGTGTCACTTGCAAAATAGGATTCACACATGCTATTAGCATTTCTTCAACTTGAGTAAGAACTCTTAAAATGTGAGTTTTCTCACCAGGATCCATGTTATTATATCTAGAGAAACGATGGGGACATATTTCATTCTTACATCATCTATAAATACGTCCTTCAAAATCTCTCAAAACCTAGATTCCCAGATATGATTCTTGGCATATGTGGCACATTTGGACAATTGAAAGCCTATCTACCTTTTCTCGAAATATTTTATGAACTGCAATGATGTTTTCATCAAAATGAATATGATTTGTATTGGTCGAAGCATGTGGAGAATGATGTGGAAAAGTGAAATTTCTTCTAAAATGCACTTGATTTTCAGCACCATGAGATTCTCTTCCCAAATTTGAAACATGTGGAATGGATCTATGATAGGACCTTTCCAAATTTATGGTCTACATTTTTTGAACCTAAGAGGATGATAAGGTGTCTTTAGCATAAAATATTTTAAAATTTAATGTCCAACTAATTATAATTGAAAGAATGAAAAAAGAATCAAATGCATTCAATATTTACATTTGTTTGGTGACGTGGATGAGGCCTATGAGATGGTTGCTCTTCACTTCTAACATCAGTGGATGGAAAGTTTGGGGAGTTAGTTTCTAAGCCTGTATTCAAATGAGTTCTTTCCTATTCCAACAAAATAAAATGCAATATAAAACTAAATGTCCAACCAATAAAGATTAAAAAATGGAAAACAAATCAAATACATTGAAAATTACAATAGTTTGACAATTTCATATTTTGGATTCCATCTCTCCAGCCTCATCAGATGAAATCATGTTTTTTCCATAGAAAATGATAAAATACAATGCACAACTAACAACAAATGAAAAATTGAGGAAAATATCAAATGCATTCAACATTTACATTTGTTTGGCAATCTGGATGAGCACTATGAGATGGTCCCTCTTCACTTCCAACATTAGTAGATGGAACATCTACAAAGTTAATTTGTATGCCTCTATTAAAATGGGTTGTGTCCTATTTGAAGAAAATAAAGTATGCAATAAAATTCAATGTCCAATATAATAAAAATTCAAAAAATTAAAAATGAAATCAAATACATTGAACATTTACATTAGTTTTCCAATTTGATTGTTGAGGAGAATGCAGTGGAATGTTATGACATGCTTCATCTCCACTTCTCAGATTATTAGATGTAACACTTGGGGAGTTAATTTCTAGACCTCTATGAAAATGAGTTGTATCCTATTCGAAAAGAAGAAAATACCTTATAATTTCAGTTAAAAATAAAATGTAAATATAGGAATGTAATAGAACAAGCCTTATTGTAGAAAACATCAAAATATAATTTTGTTACCTCCATTGTTCCACATGAAATGCTATCATGGATAACTGGTTCTCTTGGTGGGACAACATTATTTTGAGAAGGGGGATCAAAAGATCTAATTTTTCTAGCAACTAGCTCCAAATTATCAAAAAAATGGCCAATTAAACTATCATCCAAATCATCAGATACAATGTCATCATTTCCTCCGCCATGGATGTTTTGCAACCTTTGGCCTTTCTCAAAAGATGCAATTGTGGAGATAGAAGGGTTAGGGTGAACATTTTCATCCACATTATCGATAGAATGTTCTTCTCTATTGCGAGATGTTTCCCCAATATTATGAAAATTTTCAAGAGAGCATTGAACAACAAAATTATGTTGACGAGGAGCATATTCTGACAATGAACTATCAATCGGAAATGTTCTTTCCATGATATCATCCATAGTACAATACTTACAAGGAATCATAAAATCATTTTGAAGAGTAGTTTCACTAGTTCTTCTATGATATGTAGCTCTCCTATGCTTATTTATTGTGTCCTTATTTTTTTGATATTGTAAACGACGACTTTCATTAGACCTGTCATGCGATGCTGGCGACAGATTTTGTTTCCTTGTATGATTTCTTGTGCCTTCAGATGACATGTCTACAATGAATAACATTTCTTGAGAACCAATGGGGAAAAAAATAATACAAATACCATGTAAACAATAACTCAGAGCAATTATAATTATAAAAACAAAGAAAAATGCATATCATTCAAACACATCAAATCCAATTAAGAGAACTAAAGGGGAGACAATAAGAAATATTTTCTAGCAAATTGCAATGGGATTAAATATCCAACATCCGATATATACACATATAGAATAAATTTCAGGAGGAGGCATAAAATATCAATAGAATCGTAATTTTAAATTATTAACATATAGACCCAAAAGTAAGTAAAAAAAATGGAAATATTTTCCAATATAAGAAATCCTAACATGAGTAATAGCCTAAGAATCCATGTCCATATCTAATGGTCGAATCTCATAAATAGAATCCATACGGGGATAAATTGCAAAAACATTTCCAGACTCAATCAAATCATTGCAATCCTGCAACGTTGGAGACCAAAAACCATATAGCTGCTGATTAGTTGAAATATCAATATCTGTTGGAAAACATAGGCCTTTCATCATGTCATATAATAGGAAAGGTACTTCACTCCAGTTGCACATAAGAACCACACCCTGGACTGTTCGAAATGGGAGATAACTAGGAAATTTGATATTTATATCTATAGAAATTTATTCCAACAACTTCCATCCGAAGCCCCAATAATCCTCAATGTAGTCAATTATTCGTTCAACACACGGGCGACCAAATTGGAAATTATCTATTTCTTCAATTGACCATACCGAAGTCGCAGCATCATTGACAAGGCATATCACCTGATTATTATATATTGCTAATGAAATACACCGTATGTCAGTGATTGGAACAAATGAAAACCCCCATTCATTTTTTATTACATCAAACCAGTAGATTCTATACCCATATCGAGGATAATCTCCATACTCCTTGTCTAGATATATCCAAAATAATTTACTTTTATAAAACACTCCATTCCGAGGGGGTGAAGTGCCACCAAATGGGAGAGAATCCCTTTGCCAAACCTTATCAAGACTACTGTAAACATAAAATTTAGACTGCATTCTATCATAGATATGTTTTAGAACAACCTAGTCATTTTTTTTTCCGCTTACATTTTCCAATATAACGAAAAGAATCCCCAATCTCCAATTCGTATTGGCCCAATGTTTTTAAAGGCCTTTGTAAATGGATTCACTACAAAATATTTGCGTGAATGGGATAATTATGTTGGTAACGATAAAACTACCATTGGTCCAACAATAGACTCTACTTTGTATCTTGAATCTATGAATCGCAAATGCAAATGAGATATGTGCCCATTCTCATTAAGGTGTTAAGCAAAAAATAATTGTCTTCATCATTGAGGAAAGCAACCATAAATCCAAATTCATTTGTAGAGATATGCTTGCAACATAATAAGAAATAAGGGTTTTGTAAAACATTCTTCCATTACTTACAAACAGTGTTAAACTTTATCATAATCAATAAAGGGAGCCAGAGGAAGAAAATTTCAAGAATTTTGAATTGAGGCAACTCCAAATAGCTAGATCCATGATCAAATAAGGAAATCACCTAACATAAAAGAAAACACGTGTGGTATCAACAAAAAAATTTCAATTAATGTTGAATAAAGTTAAAAGTAGCATACATACGCAATTATCCATTTACAGATATAATAAAATCCACCTATACATATTGTATAAAAACTTATGAGTGATAAGAACATTATTAAAATAGTGAAAAAAAACTCACAATTTTATAAACCTAATTTTTAGAATCCAATATTATTAATGTTAATAAATCTATTTTTATGTCTCTATTAATGTCTACGTTTAATATTGATGTTAATGTTTTGATGTTCAATATAAATATTAAGAAAAAGCCATTTTTTTTAATATTAAATAGCTTGATGTTATAAACCTCGCGTTATAAAATGACCTAATGCTACATGAACTAAATGATATAAAAATACCAAAATTTTTAATTCCAGTGTCATTGAACCTAAAAAAACCAAAAGTTAAAATCAAATGTCATTGAACCTAAATAAAAATAAAGTTATGAATCATTTTCTTTAATGAAATATTTATATTAATGTTTAATGACAATGTTCACATTAATGTACAAATGTAAAATTTAATTTTATATAAATTTCCATGTTTAAAATTGAAATCTATATTTATTATTAATATTATTAGTATTAATATTAATTAATATTAAAAGAGAGATCAATATTTAAAATAAATATTAATATTTTTTTTATTAATTTGAAACATTTATATTTATTATTAAAGTTAATATCTGTCTATATTATTAAATTATTAATGTTAATACTAATCAATATTCATTTTAATAATATTATTGTTAATTTTTAATAATAAAAATAATAATAATTTCTATGCCAATTTTAAAAATTTGTTTATATTATTAATATTAATAAAAAACATAAATATTGAACTTAATATAACACATAAATATTGAAACATTGAGTCATTAAAATTTCAAAATAAAATAATCAATCTTATTCTTTAATAAAATATTGAGATTAACGTATAAATGCAAAATTTAATTTTATATAAATTTCTATGTTTAACATTGACATATACATTTATTATTAATATTATTAACATTAATATTAGTTAACAATAATAGAGATATTGATATTTAAAATTAATATTATTAACTTTAATTATTAATTTGAAACATTTATATTTATTATTAAATTTAATATGAATCTATATTATTGAATTAGTAATATCAATATGAATCAATATTTATTTTAATAATATTATTGTTAAATTTCAATAATAATATTAATAGCAATATTATTGATATTGATAATTTCTATGTCAATATTAAAAATTTATGTTTATTCATGTTTATTATATTAATAAAAAACATAAATATTCAACTTAATAACACACATAAATATTGAAAAATTGAGTGATTAAAATTCCAAAATAAAATAAACTTGAAATTTTTTTGAATTATAATGTCATTGAAACTAAATAAACAACTTGAAGTTATCCATCCTATTTTTTAATGAAATATTTATATTGATGTTTAATGACATTGTTCACATTAATGTATAAATGAAATTTTTAATTTTATATCAATTTTTATGTTTAATATTAACATCTATATTTATTATTAATATTATTAACATTAATATTAATTAACATTAAAAGAGATATGATATTTAAAATTAATATTAATACTTTTTTATTAATTTTAAACCTTTATATTTATTATTAAAATTAATATCAATCTATATTATTAAATTATTAATGTAAATATGAACCAATATTTATTTTAATAATATTATTTTTAATTTTAAATAATAATAATAATAATAATAATAATAATAATAATAATAGCAATAATATTAATATTAATAATTTCTATGTCAATTTTAAAAATTTATGTTTATATTATTAATATTAATAAAAAAACATAAATATTGAACTTAATAACACAAATAAATATGGAAAAAATGAGTATTGAAATTCCAAAATAAAATAATCAATCTTATTTTTTAATGAAATATTAATGCAAAATTTAATTTTATATAAGTTTCTAGGTTTAATATTGACATCTATATTTATTATTAATATTATTAATATTAATATTAAATAACATTAAAAGATATTTTTATATTTAAAATTAATATTAATAATTTTTTTATTAATTTGACACATTTATATTTATTATTAAAGTTAATATCAAGATATATTATTAAATTATTAATGTTAATATGAACCAAAATTTAGTTTAATAATATTATTATTAAATAATAATAATAATAATAATTTCTATGTCAATTTTAAAATTTTAGAACATAAATATTTAAAAATTGAAATGATTAAAATTCCCAAGATAAAATAAACTTAAACAATTTCAAAAATAACTTTTTTTGTAACCACCATTTTAGTGGAAACAAATAGTTAGATGTTATTACTATTAAATTAAGGACTAGTTGGGATTGCTAAGTCATTTTGATGAGAATGTGTGAACAAAAATCAAATGTTTATTTTTAATAAAGATTTACTGTGAAATTGGTTTCATAAGTAAATGGTTGGTAAAAAGTAAATCAAGATTTGGTGTTAGTTAGAAAGAAACAGTTTTCACAGTTATCCAAAACTCTGGAATAAATAAAGCATTCCAAGGAGAGTTTTGGGTTGGATCTGTGTACAAAGAAACTCTGTAGGCTGGAAGAAAAACATATATTCCAGAACAGACAATACTCTGGGTTGGAGATCTAGACCGGAATGTCCCGTGAGCTCCCCAGGACTGCTGTTTTTTCACTGGAGTCGGAGAGATTGGACCGGACAGTCCCGAGAACCTCCTCCAGAATTTCTGTACTAACGACGACTCAGACTTGAGCTCGGGGGAGAGCTGCAGGACGTAATCGCCCAGCTCGTGGTTGGGAGGCATAAACTACTTCACTCGGGTTTCGGAACAGATGAGTAGTTTCCAGCAGTTGCTATTAACAGAATAGATGTTCATTGTTTTCTTTATTAATATGACAGACTAGGAAAGTTATAATCTTGACCCGTGTTGACAGAAAGCAAAAACTGTAGAATGTTTGAACAGTAACTGTTTCTTTTATTACAGTGACCTTACGTATATTTAAGATTGTAGGTTAAAAAGGAATAGGTTCTTAATAGTTAGATGAACAATGTGACAGATGTAAAATGAGACCTGTACTGTAATGAATCATAAATATAGTAGTAGGAAGAAGCAATCCTCATTCATTTCTTTTTCAGAAAACAAAACTAAGTAATGTAAGGTAAGGCATCTTTTACTTAATTAAAAAGGATTGAGAGAGACCGTTAACCCATATCGCCTGCAAAACAGGCTTCTGGGTTGGTCGTCTCTCTCTCTATGAGAGCTCGGACTAATAAGTGGTCCGGTCACTTCCAGAGTAATCTAACAGAGAAGGAAAATAAAAGAACAGAACAGAATTTAGCAAGAGTTATCATTTTATTCCAGAACAGATAATCCAATAACTGTACAGTTCAGTAGGGCAGCGAATCCGAAACATAGAGAGCAATTACATATAAGATAGGAACAAATGCCGACCGAGAAGGGGCGGAAACCATATAAGCATATAATTCAAATGGAACATCGTAAATATGCATGTGATAGCCGTAAATAAACAAATTACAATTCTTAGTTAGCTGTAGACGCAAGAATCACGAATGAACGCTTCACAGAACTCATCAAAACACAGATTTGCAAACTGAAGAACGCACTGAGTCGGATTGTAAATAAACTGTAAATATAAATTCCTGTCTTATACCATAAAGTGTGTTTATCACTAAACCACCGTCAAAACCCATGACAAAGAACGCATTTCAGACTTATGTTTGAATGAAACTGTTCAGTACCCGGAAACCCAACACAGGGTAAAAGCATAACTACCGTGAGGGAGCAAACCCTCGGCTTAATCCTATTCAAAACTTAAGAAGTCGCAGAAACCCTGGTGGGGTTAACTAAAAATTACATAAACATTGCCAAATACTGTTGGGCTTAAACTAAGAGAAGACAGAATAGAAACCCTGTATCATTCCAGCGCCCTCAGCCATGGAATTTCCGGAAAAGAGGTTCGGATACGAACCCCTATAGCAAGAACTTAAATACCTGTAGAAAAAGCGATGTGTTTAGCCCTGTTGGAGAAGTGGCATAAGCATATACTTGCAGCAGCTGGACGGAGGGAAGAATACCTGTCAGCCGAACATAGCAGTAATAGTTAACAAACCTCAAAACCTACTGTGCACAGAGGCAAGAACGAAAGCAATGGAAATAATTTATTACAAATGTCAAAACACATTATTACCTGTGAGACTGTTGATAGGTCGACGGAAACCGGAACCAGAAGGCCGGATACTGTCCGGCCAAGCCGGAGAAAACCAATACCATAGCACACAGTCAGAATGCTGATCCTCGGACGCATATACCAGAGAAAGAAGTAGAAACTACATATTTTCTCTCCAGGACTTGTACAAAAGGGACGAAAATCAAGACTACAGTGCTGCGAACGAAGAACAAGTCCAAACTTGGTGGCCGAGGTAGCAATCTCGCCCAGAAACGCCATAGTCTGACGGAGCAGAATCAACATGGTGCAGGAACCCTAAGGGCAGAGGACCTCGCCTCCAAACGCACCGGAGCAGCGCAACAATGACTGAGGAATCAGTTACGGGCGGGATAGACATTATCCAACCCTAATAAATCCACGCCGTAGGATCCAGTTTGCAATCAAGGGCTAGATCTCGCCGGACCGAATTGACGGGACAATATGGATATTCCCGAGGAGTTAATCATTCCATAACCAAAGTACGATATATATATATATATAATATAAAAAACATTACAGGAGTTTGGATTTACACATAACCAAAGTTCGAAACATTTACAAATATTGCATGGTATAGATTTATATTAACCGAAGCCTCCAGAACTATAATAATCTCAAATGCCGTGACATAAGGTGCATTAAATGTATGTACAGCCATGTGAATTCAACCAAGTTTAAAACAAGTCAAACCACAGGAGGTAGTGCTTTACAGTAAATGAAACTATCGTATCAACAACAGTAATAAATGTCAACTGCACCATAATTACATGGGACAGTTATGTAAATATTTCCGCCGAGGGGTAACATTACAATAGTTTTTTTTTACTGGTGTAATTTGTTTAAATCAGTGGGTGTTACATTTTTAGTGTTGGATATGTGAACAAATAGGGCATCTTCAAGGTTCTTGTCCCAACTCACTCAAAGAGAGAAAAGAACACAAACAAAAAATGTACTTGGGTGATGAAGATGATTAGAATGTTGAAAATAAACAGACAAATAATCTCTTAATTTTATTAATTATTTGGTTTATATAAATACAAATATAAACTATTTATATTCATAGCAAATACTCAACCAAAAAACAAAATTTAAACATGTTTAAGTAATATAAAGAAGAGAAACTCAATATCTTGTTAAAGGGCATTAGAGTGTTGGATATGTGAACAAATAGGGCATCTTCAACATTCAAGTTTCTTGTCCCAACTCACTCAAAGAGGAAAAAGAACACAAACAAAAAAGTACTTGGGTGATGAAGATGATTACACAAAAGTTGAAAATAAACAAACAAATAATCTTTTAATTTTATTAATTATTTCGTTTATATAAATACAAATATAAACTATTTATATTCATAGCAAATACTCAACCAAAAAACAAAACTTAAACATGTTTAAGTAATATAAAGAAGAGAAACTCAATATCCCACGGGCATTCTATTGTTAAAGTACAATGTTAAGTTTATCTAGAATAAGAAAATTAGTTTTGATGGCTAAATTGGACATACATAACAAATAATTTAATGATAGATAATGAGACTCGTTCAAATTATATTTGGGAAAGTGAATGGTTTCTTTGCATGACATAGAATGAAACCTATGGGAAACTTCTCCATTAGGAATAGTAGTGTAAATATAGTGCCACTTAAAAAATAAAAATATTCTATGAATCTAACAATTTCAATAAATTAATGAAATAAATAAAATCAAAGAACAAACAACAATACCAAAAAATTATTTATAACATTAAATACAATATACCATAAGTTATGATAAATTTCATGAAAGAAAAAAAAAATTATATTAATTAAAAAAAAAAAAAAAAAAAAATTCTTTTTCAAAATGTTTTATAAAATTTGGGTATACCTTAATATTTTTAATGTCAATGTACAATTATAAAAACAGTGTGAAATTATCAAAGTGTGTAAAATTAGGGAAAAGGAATTTCAATTGTACATCTCTCATTAGTTTTGACATAATGACTTTTGTTCAAAATTACACAAACCAAAAATGTACTTGGATAATGAAGATGAATAGAATATTGAAAATAAACAAACAAATAATTTAGAGATAGAGAATGATGTTTGTCAGTGTTCTTTGGTTTGTGTAATTGGAATGATAGTGTAAATGTAACCCCACTTAAAAAAACAAAATAACTTTATGAATCTAACAATTTCAATAAATTAATAACTAAATTAATGTACAATAAATTATTATAAATTTCATGAATGATAACAAGTAAAATATTGTTTTCTTTTTCAAAATGTTTTCTAAAAATTGGGTATACCTTAATATTTTTAATGCCATTGTAATATGTGTAGAGATTTTTATTAATGAGGGTTTACTAAGCAAGATGATATTATAAAAGTAAAATTTTGGATAACTTTGAATGAGATGATAATAATACAATTAAACATGGTTTTGTTGTGTAATCATGCTTCTTAAGGAGAATACACATTTAGATAATTTTATTTTATAAGGATGGTCATATCTCATCCGTCATGAAATGCTTACACAAAAAGTGTCAATACTTAGGAAGATTTAAAGTTTGGTTACTCAGTTTTCTCAAGTTAATGATGGCACAAAAGTGTTTTCCAAGTGAGCCAAAGGATTTGAAATTTTTCACAGTGGAAGTAGCACATAACCTAATATAATAGTGTTAGTGAAAATATCTACAAAAATATTGTAAATTTTAAAACTTGTGATAGTCATTACTAAAGAAAAAGGAAATGATTCACTCTCTTGATCTGAAATAATTTTTAAAAATATTACAAATGTTATTAAAAGGATGGAGTTCAATTTCTTATCCATTGAACAACATGCATGAAAAAAATGATTATTCTTAGTTGATTGTTTATGTATTTGCTAGTTTAGGAAGCCAAAATATTTTGAATTACTACTAGAATTCATTTTCCAAACCGTTGCTTTTATTGCAGGAAGCTGAAATATTCATTTACATTCTGTTTATTTGAAAATGTACAAATTCAAAATTTTAAATTTTTTAAAATATCATAAAAAAAATTATACAACCTATTTTATTTTAATATACATTTTTTATAATTCCATATTTTATTTTTATCAATAATTTATATTATTAGAATAAAATAAATTTATCTTCTCATAAATATTTTATTTTAATCTATATTTTTTATAATTTTATATTTTATTTTTATCAATAATTTATATTAGTATAACAAAATAAATTTGTATTTCAAAAATATGTTATAATTTATTTTATTTTAGGGTTATGCAAAAATAGATTATATTTTTTTTTGTTTTTTTTGTGTTTTAAAATTTTGAGCCACTGTAAATTGTCTAACATTTAGGTGTTAGCTGAATTTTTTAAACTTTGAGAATCTCTTTATACAATAAAAATATAATTCTAAATAACAATTTTTAACAACAAAACTTCATTATCAATGTGATTTAATTTTGATATTTTCATATATTCAAAAAGACTATATTTTAAATATTGAAATATTAAATTAAATTTCATTAATAGTAAAACATCAATATAAATTGATGTTGTTTATTTTAAATGCGCAGAAATAATGACATATCAATCTTATATCCCTCTCATATTAAATATTAGATTAATTAATATTCAAATATTTTAAAAAGTAATTGACCACGTTCCCTTGAATGAAATGAAGTTGTCCTTAGCAATCACCTAATTTGAATAGATTTTTAGGGTGCTGCTTGGTTTCCAGGTCGAGCCTATCATGTATGAGTTTATGGCTTAACATAAGGCTTTATTTGAGTCTATTAGCCTTTCCCAACCCATAATATCGATGTTGGGTACCATTGCTGCCTATTTCAGTAAATGACTCATTAGGGTTTTCCATTAGCTTCCTGGAATTATCAACTGTACTTACAAATTATATAATTTGACAAGATCCTCATTTCCAGTTTTGGGTTAAAGGAGCCGATCTTATTTTAATACTTATTTTACTTCATTTTACAATTTGCCGTAAAAACCATTGTTACTATGCAGAAGCCAAAAGAAATATCGGAGATGAAGGCTATGCTGATAAAATCAATAATCTAGGAAAAAAAAATTATAAATAAAATTCATTTTTATTAATAAAAAAATATAAAATCTCACCCCAATCACTTAGCTTCGTTCCACTCTATGAATCCATTGGTTTCTTTTTCATTTATTTTAATTAACCAATTATTTCAGGCAAAATCCTCTTAGATTTCATTATTAAAATCTTGCCATGAGTGCAAGAATCTCAAGTTATGAAAAAATATTTACAGACAATGTTGTTTCACGAATCCTCCTTACCATGTATTGTCTTATAAATTATTTATAAAAATTTAGGAATGCACGATGATTATGAGCATTAATTAATATTGGTGTTTGTTTCATATAAAGAACCATTGATACGATTGTTAAATTTATTTTCAGTGAAGTTGCTAATTGGTGATTAAATTATTAACATTCAAATTTCTATGCCAACCATCCCAATGACCAATGATAAGGCAAAGTACCGAAATCAACATGGTAACATAGCAATTTAACGTAATTACCATAAACTAAATTTTGGTAATTTGTTCCATTATGTTTGGACAGAAATCCCCCTTGAATCGAAATGTATTGAAAACGATTCAAAAAATACTGAGAAAGGAGAGACTGCAATTATTGCAATTTATGCCGACGTTGGGAATGAATTGCATTCTCGTTGGGTAGATTTGACAATTGTTGCAGGCGGAGAAAATCTTCTAACAATTTCTCTGGAATTTGTTTATCTCGTGGATGGCGAGTGGAGTGTTGAAGTGGGCACAAAATTTTTTTTTTTTTTTCTTTTCAGAAAGAAAAAAACGCTGTTTTATATTATGGAAAATAAAAACAGTACATAATACAACATAAGAAGTGAAGGGAGTAATCACTTCCAAATTATGCAACATTGCTTCTAAAACCAAAAATATTGTGATCTGGCAAAGCATACCCATCACATGAGACTCATAATCCAGCAAGGAGTCGATGATAATGTCTAAAAAATCCCCCAAATGCCACTTGGAAATGTAGCATGGAGAGAAAAGAGAAACATATACATATCATGGGGACAGTCCCACATCGTAGAAGTGAACCCATATCCAACAAATCGAAAAAACAGAAGTGGAGGATCAGACAAATCTGTAGATATGAACCCACAACATTCGCGACAACAAGAACCACTTCTTCGATAAGCCAAAACGTCTCTCGGCTTTACCGTAGCAGCATATGAAAAGGGGCATATAGATGAGCCATAAAGCACCTAATAGAATCATATAAAGCCATCTGCAAATAACTATTCGCCCATGCCACATGATCGGAAAGAGAGAGCGAAAATCATTTGGAGACCCGAGGGGGGTCACAAGCTCTATCCACCCTGGGATCATCAGCTGAAAGAATAGGGACCTCCCGGAGGTCAAGAAGTTCATCCCGGAAGAGAGATTTTGTTTTCGGCCTCCCTCTGAAGTGTCTGGATGTAGACTTCGTTTTTTTCCTCACCGTGATATTGCAACCCGAAGCCGGCGAGATGACAATATCAGGATTCCTAGGGATATTCTCAAAAATAGTGAGGGCAGCCAAGTCAAGGTTCGGGTTGTTTAAAAGGGATTCGACATCACATCCAAAAGTATTTATAGGTGATTCCAATGAGATCCCATTCGCAATATTATGTGGGGAGGGAGGAGGGTGGGAAGGGGATGGGGGTGTATATAAAGAAGCCGTTGTGGGGCATGTTTGATGGTGGTCAGCTACAGCAGAAGAGACTTTAGGTGAGTCCGGCAAGTTCACCTTTTCGGTATTAAGTGGAGAGGGAGAAGAAGGAAGAGGCGATGCGTTTTCTAGGGGCGGCATTGAAGGGGAGATATATAATGGCACAGGGATGGGAGAGGTTTGATGGTGGTCAGCAAGAGCAGTAGAGGCATGCGGCATTTTATCCATCCTCATGATTGTCGATCCAAGGTTTACTTCGGATTCTAATTGCATGGGCGAACCGGATTTCACCGGGGGAGAAAAAACATTGTTGTTTTTAGAAAATGTAGGAGCCATCAGCTCCTTGTCTGGTGGAGTTAACTCCGCAAATTGTGCATTAATATTAGCTGACAACTCAATAACAGAATCCGCAAGAGAAGAATTACCTGATGGGAGGACAATTCGATGATCCTTAGGATTCAACTCGCCATTAGCACCATCTGATCTTTGATTGTCCCTACGGGGCCTCCAATGCAGCCGAGGGCAGTTGCCCTTCAAATGTCCAGTGCCGTGACAAACCAGGCAGCGGAAAGGAATGCCCCAATAATCCACCCTTTGCCTATGTCTTCTTGTGCCCCAGATGAGATCAACATCCGCGGGCAGACCGCCAGAGAAGACCAATTTGACTAATATCTAGGCAATGCGTTTGTCAGTGGCACCCAAAATACTTGGGTCGATGTATTTCGTGCATCCAATGGAGTTTCCAATGGCCCTTAATGCTTTGTCCGTCCAGAATTCCAACGGAAGGCCCGGGAGCTTTACCCACACTGACCTATTCTTTGGAGCCTCCAATATTGGATTAAAACCGAGGTACCAGGGAAGAAGTTGCAGGAAACTCTTTCCACGTACCCATGTCTTGTTAACAATCAAGGCAACATCTTTTTCATTCATAAAATGAATACTATACCAATTATTTAGGAGCAAACTGACCTTCGGAGCATATCCCACAATTGGAGTCCAAGCATTCTTAACCCATTCCAACATATCAAACACATGACCATCAGCAAACATCCAGCGCCCGATGAGTGCACGCTTTTGCAAACTAATGACTCGTCCGCATAGATCGTCATGTTCCAGCACCACTTCTTTGATGTCCACAGCAGGCTTGAAGCATGCCAATCGAACCTTTTTCAACTTGTGTCTGCCTCTGCGAGTCAACCCACCATTGGGCCCATACAGATTCCTTCCAACAGGTTTTTCTTGTTGATCCGCTTGAAAACCTGGAGGCGCGATGATGGATTGAGCAATAATGGAAGCATCCAGCTCGAAATCCTATTGTGCTGATTGTGCATCAACCCCCGTGGCGCTCGTCATGGCTATATGGCGGACGTGTCGAAAGAAGAGCGAAACCTGGCATAGTTCAGCTTGTCACATGGTAAGTCTTGAAGCAGATAGTTGAAAACAAATCCCACAGATGAAAATTGTTGGACCAGCAGTCGACTATTGTCAGAAAGGAGTTGGACGGACTGTTAAGGAGAACTCCAAAAAAGCAGATATTGTAGGATGACCTTTTTAGAGCTTCTGTGAAGAATGTAACAGGTCTGACAGATATTCCGGTAGTCGAAGATATAACAATACATGAAGGAAGGTGAGAGATTTAATACACCGCAACTTCTCACACCGATGCGCAATTAAGAGAAGAGACCCAACGTACAGGCGAAATCACTGTATACGCAGGGGAGAAAACTATTGAATTGATTACATAGCCGTTTCAGATCTCAAAACAACTATATTCAAAGAAGTGCGACATATGGAGAATAATGCCATAAATGTAGATGATCTTCTCGTATGAGAAAGGACGGAATTATATGACGCCACGGTCTTTCTAACTCCAGAATATTACTCCAGTTCCCGATGTCATTTAAGAAATTCCTTTTCCGTATCTGTGCGAGATCTAAATAAGGACATGGAAATATTACTTCATTAATATCTCTGGGGATGTAACTAATGCCTTCCGCCGGAAAACTTTTGAAATTTTTCCACCGATGATTCCGGTAAGGAAACACTCGCCACCGGAATTTACCAAAAATCCCGCTCAGAGAACCAGAGCTAACACTTCACAGCAACAACAACAGACACATCCTTATGATTCCGGTAAGGAAACACTCGCCACTGGAATTCACCAGAAATCCCGCTCAGAAAACCAGAGCTTACACTTCACACTAGCAACAGTAGACACATCCTTAACAAGTCCACTATCTGTGGCATATCTGCAAGCCACAGTCCTGACATGGCCAGATGACGATTCTAAGGAGGAAACTCAGATGTCACATATGAGAGCCGAACCCTAGACCTTTCCGGCACAGTTGGAATTAGAACCTTAAAACCCAACCTCAATCTCAAAGGAGAATCCCTTTATAACTCGAAAACAAAGATTTCAGCAAAGTTGAAGCATATGCATGGAGTCTAGATTACACAAGGAAACTCACACCTAGAACTTGTTGGCTCAAAATCTGCTACATACTGTTTTGACCTGCTTCTAAAACTGTGCTACCTGATTCATAAAAGAAAGCTACGTACTAGGCGTCGATAGGGAGAGAAGTAGGAAAATGCTTCCAAGGTCGAGCACCAAGTCTACCGTCTTGCTGTGAGGAGGCAATGGCGACGACTATGAAGGAGGGGGGGCTCGTTGCACGAAAGAAAGCCCCGCACGAGCTTTACTAGCCCCGTAAGCCTTGAGGGAGCCAAACCTCCACCCGACCACTTTGGAGCCTAGCCCTCCTAGCTGCTGCAGACACCATACCATACACATAGGCCAAACTCCAGTCACCGGGAGTTGTTGGCGAAAGATTATGTTTCCTTCCAAATTATGCCGAGAGCTCCACCATCTGAGAAGAGTAGTCCAATGCCAAGAGCATCGCCCCTGTATGCAGCAAGGTACCCGGATACCACGGGCATATCGATTCCGATAGCCTTTCCCTCCATCGGTTGTGCCGAAACCGTTAATTTCCCTTTCTACCCCTAGCTATAGCTAGAGCCAGCACTCGTCATACCGTATGCGTAATTATTACAATGTGCGAATTTTCTATTGTTCTCCATATGATTTAGGGACTCCGAGATTTAGCTTTGGTAGCGTTAAGTTGTTATTGTGTCATATGTTGGTCTCGTTGAGGAATTGAATTAAGTGGTATCATTTGAGTGGAAACATGAATCCTCTTCACTCGTTATGTTAGAAAAATTACTTCAAAAACATGCCCAATTCACTGATTCATCTGTAATTGACAAGGAATCTTCACGGCCCAAAAGCTACAGTAGTAGGTTAGCTAAAGCAATAGCTGCTGGCATAGGACAACTCGTCAAGGGTTTGTATTTTTGTAGTGGGACTTATTCTTCTTAGGTCGAAAAAGGTGGGAAACTCGTTAAGAATTGCATGGTGAATATACTCATGATGAATATACTCAAAACATTTCAATTTCTTTGCAAATGACCTATCATCACCTATAACGATTTTGTATTTTTCTCAAGATTTGTGTATTCGTTGGCTAAAAGTTTTATTAAGCTAAAGCATAAAGATATTATTGTCAAACTCAACAAATTTCACAACTTTCATAAAAAAGAGAATAGCATTTTACCAGAAAATGGATGAGCAATTGTACCCTACTAAGTTTGTTACAAGAAATTTTGTAGCTTAGTTCACCAATCAAGTAGTCCTCTAATCATTGAAACCTTTGTATCAAAATCCCTATTTAAAATAAAAATAAAAATTAATGGTTGAAATTTCTACACACCGCAGCAAGAAAACCTGTGGCATCAAATCGGAGCTAGAAACGCTTGTATTGAACCTCACAAACCTGGCAAACCAAACAAATTTATTAAACATTATTAACATTAAAAAACCAATAAAATAAAACAACAATAAATATAAAACAAATATACAATTATAAACAACCCAAACTTGAATGACAATTGAAGAGGGGAAAATGGGCTTTCGATAAAGTGTTTAAATTTGATTGAGAATAGTGTATATATAGTTTGGTATAAATTTATTTTTAGGGAGCTTGCGTAACATGCGTTTCAAATATATAAAATATTTTTTAAGAAATGTAAGTATATAAAAAAAAAGTGTGGTAACATAAATATCAATAACGTGACACAATAAATCCAATACATCGTTACAAAGATGGTTGTCATGTGTCCAAAACTTTGCATACAAAAAAAACCTATGGATACTACTCACTTAATGAAATGAATCCATACAATTGCATACCACTCACTTAATGAAATCAATGACCTTACAATGCATATTTTTTACGTTTTTTTTTAATTTATTTGTGAGCATTTAATCATTGTCGTTAATGTCGTTATGAACATGGTTGCAGGATGCCATGTAGCCATACCTATTGATTTTATTTTTATTTTATATTTGTGGTGATGTGGCCATGGAGTTATTAATAGTGTTCATACAAACATAACTTATAATGCCATTTGGTACATGCAAACCCAACTCTTCACATAACACCATGTCAAATTCAAAATTACATACATAAAGATAATAATATGTCAACACACACAGCCACGTTTCAATATATATATATATATATGTGTGTGTGTGTGTGTGTGTGTGTGTGTGTGTGTGTGTATTCCCTTAATCCTCATATGTGGTACTAATCATTATATGTGGCGATTAAGGGCGGACATAGTAAATTTTTAATCATACTTCAGTAAAAAAATTAATTTAAACATGGTTTAAACACCTTATTTAGATTTGCAAAAAAGTTATCACTTGTAATTTGATTCGTTGATGTGTGGCAATGATGAGAATATACTGGCATCTTTCAATTTATACCATTAGATCAAGATGATTAATTAGAAAAATCATTAAACTAGCCAATTCCAACAGAAGGACGCCTTTCGGCATAATTATTTTTTAAAATTTTGTGATTATTATTAACAATAAAATAATTAATATAAATATTAAATATATATATATTAAATAAATAAATATAATATATTTTTTTATTTACTTCATTTTATCTAAGAAATTTTTAATTTGTAAATAATTTTTTCTATAATATTATAACTTAAATATTATAGGTACAAAATACTATAAATTATTTTATATGATATTTGTTTATATAACATTTCTTTTAATTAATAAATTTAATTAAAAGACAGAAAAATATAATTATGAAAATAAATAAAAACTTTTGATTAATATATATTACTAAAAATATTCTATAAGTTAAATTCTTACTATTCATTTAATAATTATTAATAATTAAATTAAAGTTATAAAAACTTTACTAGAAACATATTTCTTAATATAGAATTTTTTTAAATAATTCTAGATATAACTAAATTATTTATATTACATTACACACTAATTCTATAAAATAATATATTTATTAAAAATTATAAAAATTATATAATAATATCTAATTTTAATATATAATAATTCTATAAAGAAATAAGAAGGAAGCATTTTTATATAATGGTTGATTAGTTGTCATATAAATAAGTTTTTTATTATAGTTTTCAATTCCAAACAATATAAAAATAAAAACATAAAATATTTCACAATATTTGTTTTACACGTTTCTTGCTATATATTCATTTATATATATATATATATATATATATATAAATGAATATTTATATATATATTAGTCTTATAGTTCTAATTAGGTTAGAATTAGGGTTTTACATGTTTCCTACTAAATATTTATTACTAATGTCAACCCCCTCTCTATATATATATAATAAATACAATATTAAAAATTTATTATCTTCATAGATTTAATTATTTTAGAATAAGGATTTGAGAGAATAATTTTATTTAAATAATTAAAATTTAAAATTATTTAAATTATTTAAAATATGTAAGTTTTATTTGTCTTTGTGTGTGAGTTTAGATTTTATTGTTAGCTGTTAGTTATTATTAACTTTTTTTATGTTGAGTTTGTTTCTTCATATCTATGAGAGGGTTAACATTACTTACATTTTGAGAGATTTTTTTAACTAGATGGTTCCTAGATTAGTGTATGGTTAAGTGAATTGTATGTCCAAGATAGTTTTTCTATCTTAAAACAAAGTTTCTTGAGTTTCTTGTGCTTATATGTATTATTACAATTAATTAATACAGAGTGCTCAATACATTTTGGGTATAATAAGTGTCTAATCTCACATATCTTAACATGGTATAGCATGGCATTAGAGAATATTTGAACATGACTCCCTCATGGGAAGCCAGGAACATGTGGAGAGTAGAGAATTTTGTTGTGAATGCTATGAATTATTGCATGAATTTTTTGCGTATCCTAATTTTTTGATGTGATGTTTTTCTATCACATCTATAATATAAGAGAGAATACGTTATTTTGTAAGGAGGGTTGTACCACTATGAAGAAGAACCATGAATTTTAAGTATCTAGAAAGGGATAATTGTGCTATATAAATTATAAAGTTGATCTATGTTTTGAAAGGAACAATGTGTAGGAGGGTGTAGTGATTTCCTCTAGCTAAGGCATTTTTTGTAGAATAATCATTGATCTATTGAGCCAAAAAGAGGTAGAAGTTGTGATAAACCATGTGTTGTGAGGAGGAGCCACCATAGATGGTTATGTGAAAATTATTACTACCCGGAATCTTACTACCTCAACTGATGAAAAGTGTTATATTTATTATTTACTTACAAATTTATTTAATTTGGTCTACAAACAAATAACAAAATCCATACACTACAACTTTCACAAATAAAACTGCAAAAGAAAAATAAGCACGGAAATAAGATCTGAGCAATATAAAATCATAAACACATATGACATCTTTTTGTTTCGTTTAATGTCCCCGGAAAACCCAATGTAGGAAAACAAGTGCAGGAGTTGAGGTTTATATATTATGTAGTAAATTATTGGTAAAAATCTATGACTGAAGAATCAGTCAAATCATGAAGACAAGCTGACAAGAAAATCTTTTGAGGTGAACCTCACACCTCCAAGGGAACCCGACATTGGCCTGCACCCAAAAAGAGTTGCTTTGTGCTCACTCAGCATAGTGACTATGTAACTCTATGTTACAACTATAGTTTCTCTCCGTCTCTGTGTTGATCCCTCTTCTAGTTGGAAACTTGGGTCTTCTCACCTCTGGAAACTCTCTCTGGGAACTGGAATTGACCTAACGCTGCCTCCTCAATAGAAAAAAAAATCCCTCTCAAGCTCTATGCAATGCCTGCATAGCCTCTACATCAGTGGCTCTGCATTGCCACTATGGATTCTACTATCTCTTGTCTATGCACTCTCTTGATTAGGAATTTTTCCAACCAGAATTACTACCCCTCTCTGCAAAGAATCTCTCAATTAATATTTCCTCTGACCGCTACTCATTTTAGAAATTCGATATCTTGATCCTCTGGCTCTCTTGGTGTATTTTCCAAATGACCCTTCAAGTCCTTCTTTCTTCACATTAAAACTTCAATGACCAAGATTAAATCTCTAATCAACGACTAGTATTAAATTATGACTTGTTCTCTACCTTTTCTAGAAAATTCACATCTTTTTGTATTAATACCCTTTAATTGTGTTATTTTCCTAAGTTTGGACTTAGGGTCCCTTTAAAAATAATTAATTATCTTAATAAAAAACATTCTGAGTGGAATTTTCCTGAACTATTTATGGTTTTTCTGGAATATATGTGCCTAAGCCCGCCTGCCAATTTTGAGACTTAGAGCACATCTGATGCTACCCAAATCAACAATTTTCACCCTAGAGAGGAATGAAATAGCACACAAAGAGAGAGGAGATACTTTGTAGATATATTGGTATTCCATTTGTAGCAGCAACAATTTCCTATAACAAGGACTAGATGGAGTAACTACGAGATGGTAAGTTGGCCCAGGGTGGAGAAAAAATCCATCTTCAAAATTTTGTTGGAAGCTAGGGGAGACATCAATATTTTCATGATGTTTTATTACTTGTCATGTATCCAAGTACTAGATAACTTTCTCCATGCATGAATAAACTAATTCGAGGGTTTGCAACACAATAGGCTAAAACTTGTGAACACTGAGTAGGGACCATAAGATAATTTATGCTTGGAGGTAAATGAAATTTGTTGGTAAATTGAAATAAAACAAATATAAATCTTGATCCTTATGTGATTTGTAGATTGTGGATCACAATTGATCTAAAGCGTGAGAATGAGTGTAATGTAGATAAAGACATATTTCTTGTGGACAAAACACTATAAGGAAACACCATTTGAAATTGTGGCTAGTTAATTCATGGTAGACTCTACATCATAAAGGACATTCAACTATCTACCAAATGTTTCCGACTAGTGTGCTTGGTGCTTGGAATGAAGAGATCAAAGATATGGTTTAGCTGTATGGGATCTACTACATAAGTGGAGTTGGATGTAGTGGTAGTTGTTTGAGAAGAGGGAATAACTCATTGTGAAGAATTTACTAGAAGGATTCCACGCGTTGTCAATTTATAGAAGGATTTATACATTTTTAATATGGAATGATGATTATGAACCATCTATGTAAGAGTTATGAACAATTTTTTTATAAGATTGCAAAAAACCCCATGTATTAGAATGGATATTTAAAATTCTTCTATGAAATAGATATAATGGATAATAAAGATTGAAGATAATACTTCATTTCTCAAGGAAAAACATAATACATAAACCTAATTTATTGGAGCAATGGAAGCTTATAGTGATAGCCAAAAGATAATACTTACAATCCAAGATAAAATGATTATTTGTAAGCTTACGAGTTACAAGGCTTCAATATTGGAACTCTAACGCCCCCATAGAAATTAAATTTAGGGAGGAAATAAAGAAAAAAATGAAGAATTGGTCCCCACGATGAGGCCTAATTAGGTACCCATGTACAACCTCTCATCAGTGGATAAAAAGAGAAAAATCCATAGGAAAAAAAAAACCCAAAATAAAATACAATAATAAAGAAATAAAGAAAGAGAAAATTGAGGAGGTGAAAGAAGGAGGAATCAAGATGAGCCACTAAGGACAACTGCCTTCAATACAAGCATTAGTCGTAACTAAAGAAACCTTGGTGATTCCAATGAATTTGTGAAAATATCTCCTACTTTTATTTTATTAGGTACATATTTCAGTCTAAGTGTTCCATTTTGAATAAGTTGGAAAATGAAGTGGATATGGATCTCAATATTTTTAGTCCTTTGATGATCCATAAGATTTCTAGAAATATGTATTTCACTACGATTATCACACCAAAGAAGAGTAGGTTGATCTCACTAAGTTCCAAACTAAAATAATAATTGACAAAGCCAAACAACTTCTCGATTTGCAATAACTGCATCTTGATACACAACATTTTTCATAGATAATGCAATCATTGACTATTTTGGCAAGACCAAGCAATAGGGCCAGGACCAAGACATAAAAAAAACTATGGGTGGAATTTTTATCATCCATTGATAAAGCCTAATCAAAATTTATGAAACCCACAAGCTTAGGAGAACCAACAATGTAGTGAATGCAAAAATTGGAGTATATATCATAATATGCTTCACTTTTGTCTAGTGACTCTCATGAGGCTCTTGATAATCTATAAACTAGTGTTATTGCATAATAAATGTCAAGTTAGGTGTGTTTTATCAACATTTAATAATTATATTTTTTTCATCCATCTCAATGCTTTCATAGTAGAAAAAGTGGAGGATTCAACTTCCAAGACAATTTTTACTAGTAGGCCCCAATTTCGAAAATTAGGGTTTGAAACCTTCTGGGAGCATTTTGAGGCATTGGATGATTTGATTTTTTTGAGTAATTTTTTTTTTCTTTAGCTCCATACCTTTTTTTCTTATTCTACACGTAGATGCCTTCCCAAATATGCAATAATAATGTTAATCAAAGTCTGTATGTGAAATTTATTCCACTCAAAAGTTGACCTTATTGTTTTCACCACAATAATGCAGGAGGATGCCACATCAACCCTCATTATTCATAAATAATGTGTTATCCATGTGATTATTATGTAGAAAAGTATATAAGAGTCTATATTTTATCTCTAATTAATATTTTAAGTATCCAAACCTAACCGCTAGTAGGTTATCAAGTTGTGTTATAACCGCGCCACTAAGAGAAAAAGGGGTTTTATTATTTCAAGTGAAATTGTTCCATTCTTGAGAAAAAATAGACAAAAGGGATAGGATATAGAGCACACAAAGATGATTGATGCACTTTAGTATCCCACCAACCATAAGGCATACTTCTTTATACTCACAACCATATTTCCATTTAGAGAAAGAGAACATAGTCACCTCAGCTTATAACTAGGTTTTTCTCAAGAAAGGGTTTCCTAGGTCATATATTGTGTCAAATGTGTGTGTGAGATTTTATTGATCTATTATTTATTTTCTTCATAATTTTTAATTCGAATGAATGCACTATTAATAGTATTCTACAACGTTAGAAATCTAAAAAGGAATCAATTTTTGATAATGTAGAATTTCATATTTTAAATATAGTTTTGTCATATTTGTTGTGAAGAACTATCTAGTGAAATATCCACGATAATTTACATACCATATTGGTATCATAGAAGGTTTCTTTAGGTATATTGTTGATATTTGTAAGGGATATAGTTCAGCTTGGCCAAAATTCGTAAATTTCTAGTCATTGCTGATGAATCTGTGAATAACCCTCATGATCCTCCAGAGGAGATGTTTCATAGATAGAAAAAAAAAATTAGGAAACTAATCATAATGTAAATCTCCTCCTGGCGGCCCTGAGAAATAAAATTGGAATATTCATAGAAGATGGGGGTTCTAATGTGGAGGAAAAATCATAAGGGGGATCAGGAGATTGGGAAGAAACAAAGAAGTGGCTGAAGAATTAACCCAAAAAATATAAACCTAGTTCGAGTGTTGTGAATCAATCATAACCCCTATCTAAAATGGAAGCAAAGGTTGATATCAAGTTTTCCCACAATGATATTGACACTCTAAATCTAAATCACTAGTTGTAGCAATTAGAGGTGTATTTTAGTGTCCATAATATTGAGGAAGAACAAAATATTTCATTTACGTAATTGAAACTATAGGGCCATGCCCTAGCTTGGTGGGAAAGCTAGACAGAGACCATGAAGTTGGAAGGAGAGCTTCCAATGACGAAGTGGGATGACTTCAAAGCCCTCATTAAGTCACAGTTTTACCCTATTATGTATGTAGAGGACGAGCGGATCTCGTGGCACTACTTAATGAAAAGGTTGAGGCAAAGAATGAAAGAGCATACCACAGAGTATATAAACATGGCCATAAATTTTTGTATCTCCCAAAAGAACCTAGATGTAATCCTCAAATTTTTGGGGGTTTTACACTTCCATCTATGGAAGTAAGTGATGTTGTTTAAGCCCAAATTAGTGGACAAGGCTTGTGTATAGGAATAATAACTAGAGAACATAGGTTTGAATAAAACATAATCAAGTAGATCGAAGAAAAAGGTGCAACATGATGCTTATAAGGAGGGGAAGAAGAAGAAAAAAGGGGTAAAATATAAAAATACACTAGCCACTACACACTAGTAAAAATATCCTACCAACCACTCAAAATTGATGGTCATATAGAGAAGAAGTGTTGGAAGTTGCATTCAGAGCTCAACCTAAAGAACACAAAGAAAGACAATAAGAAGAATAATATCATGGCTAATGATTTAAGAAACCAAGTTGAAAGTACAAAAATTGATCTCTAGGGTGATAATATCCTCATAAGTTAGGATTGCATAGCTTCTCCTTTGTTCATCTTTGTTTCTTTGAGTTGGTCTTTCAAGCTGATGATCTCATTCAAATTTTTAATTTCATACATGCCAACTATCTTCTCATACATGTCTTGAGACTTACTTTCCAACATATGCATGCTAATGATCTTGTAAACCATCATATATAATTTGATGTGCTTTGGAATCACTTTTATTATACATGTTTTTGAGGCATGCAGAAGCATTTTCTAGAGGCTCGACAATCCTTCTTTGAATGTACTCTAACACATCATTTTTGTCAGCTATGATCTCCAACCTAATTTTCCATGCAACAAAGTTTTATGCATCGCCCAGATTTTCTTGCTCCTTGAATGTAGAGGAATACATCTTGAATTTGGGTAGAAAATATCCTTTAGCTTTCAGAAGAATATGGATTCAATTTTTTTCTCCTTTTGGGCTTTCCCTTCACCTTAGCTCTGATACCATGTTAATTTTTCAAATTTTTTTATGTTGATAGAAATTAATTTAGCCAAATTCTAATATTCATTAAGTAGTGCATCCAATTATTAACAATGTTTCCAATCATAAGAGGTAACTGAAGATAGAGAAATATAGGAAATGACAAAGGATACAATAACACAACCATAACATAGACTAGATTGGTGAAAGACCAAGGAAAAAGCCATTATAGGGAAATCCATTTAAAATCTTCTTCTTATTAGATCGTCATAAAAATTTTCAGAATAAAGTATAATGATCCCAATACATAAACTTTCAACAGAGATTTTCCCAATACAAAATAGAGACAAACTTCCAGAATTATTGTTTAGTAGAGAGAAACCATCTAGCCATCTGACAACTGAAGTCAATTGTAGTCAATTGGAAAACCCTAGTTACCCTGGTCGCACTCATCAAGATATATTGTGAGTGATTGTAACTTCTTCATCGTTCCCTTAGGCACTGTATGTAGGAGGCTCATCGCTCCCAAGGGAACTGTTAATGTGTGAGTGAGGTTAAACTCGCCCATATCTTCTTCACACTTGCAGTTGCACCCTTATAGGAGCTATGTGTGTCGATCTGTCTTCCTAGTCACGCTGAGGAATAGTTTGTGCATGTGCTGCGGACGAAACCCTCCATATCTTCCTCAAGTCCACGATCACTCCCTTAAGGCTACTGTGTGTGCAAATTTTACTTCCCAGTCACACTAAGGAATGCTCTCTACGTTTGCAAATGAGTATGAAAATGACTAGTAATGTGTGTACGACCAAGAAACAGAAACCAGCCTAGATGGGTGCAAGACTCAGACCTTTAGCTTCAGACCCTTGTGTGAAATTCCTCCGTAATTACTGTGCAAAACAAAATAAAAGGGAATAATAGATTGTGTGATGAGTGTGTCTAAATCAGCTTGAGGTCCCTTATACTTATAGGCTTCCATGAGGGTCCACTTGATGTTGAGGCTAACCTGTCCAATTGTACATGTGCATAGCACCAACCTAATCCAATATACTTGACTGGGTACATAAATTCAAAACCAACTTATAATTGTCCAAATGAAGTGATATTTAGGTCGATTTTGGTCCTCTCGAAAAGAGCTATTCAATGTAATCATCATCTCTATCATCTGAGTTTTCCTAGGTGGAAGTTTTCCTGAGTTTCGAAAATTAACAACTTAGACGTGGATGAGAATATTTTATGTATGTTATTGTAGAATGAGGTAAATTTGAGTATCCTTTAACAACACGAATAGAAAAAAATTACCAAAATATTCAATATAAATATTCAGGTCAAGAAGACCAATATTGATGCTCTGTTTGACCGAAGAAAGCAAGTGAATCTCGTTGCATAAGTGTTAGTCAAGAAATTGGGATTGGAAGTTAGTATTCATCCAAGCCCATATCCACTAGGATGGGTAAATAAGGGTGTCGATATGAAGGTAACAAAACAATGAAAAATCAAATTTTCCATCAATGTTTAATTTGTTGATGAAGTACAACTAGATTTGGTTTGTCTTGATGTATGTGGAGACGTGTTTGGGAGTCCTTACATGTACATGAAAGATGAAATATTCATGTGGAGAGCTAAATAATATCGACTATTCAGGTATGGAAAATCATTCACCGTCAACGCATATAAACGTAAGTCAAAACTTTCATTGGTAAGTGACAACCACGCCAATAAATTGATCAGTTCTAGCAAGAAGTATTTTTTATTGTTTTTGAGAGAAAATTAGTCCGTAGGTGAGTTAGTAATAGGAAAGGAATCCTTGGATGGGTGCACTAAAAAATAGAAAAAAACAAATGGAAGAGTTGTTATAGGAATACAAGGATGTGTTTTGAGAGCCTAAAGGGTTACAATCTAAGAGGGATGTGGAGCAGGAGATCCAGCTATGGCTAGACTTCCCTTTACCAAACATTGGGTTCTATAGGAAGTATTATATAGAAGCAAATGAGGTGAATAAATCGTTGCATTAGCTACTAGAATAAGATTTAATTTGAACAAGTACATCACCATGTAGGTCACCCATCATCATTGTGAAAAATAAGGACTGGAATTGGAGGATGTGTATATATTATAGGGTGTTCAAAAAAATCACTCTCTAGAATAGGTACCCCCTTCCTAAGAGAGATGATCTGCTAGATCAGTTGCAACAAGAAAGATACTTCACCAAGTTATACTTAAAGTCTCGATATCACTAGGTTCAAGTCAAATAAAAAGATATTTGGAATACCACCTTAAAAATGAGGAAATATTTGTATGAGTGGTTAGTCATTTGATTTGGCCTATGAAATGCACCAACTATGTTTATGATATTGATGAATTATTTATTGTGCCATCTTATAGACTTATCTTTTATTATCTATTTGCATGATATAATGTTATATAATTCTACCTACGAGGAGCACATCTCACATTTGACACAGGTGCTAGAGACATTAAGGAAACACCAACTACTAGCAAATATCAAGAAGTGTGAGTTTGTACAACAATATTTTGTGTATCTGGGGTATGTGATAGGTGGAGGAGAGATGACGATATATCCTACTAAGATGGAGTCCATCATTAAATGGTTTAGCCTTACTAATGTTTCTGAGGTCACGTGTTTCATTGGTGAAACACAATAATTAAGGAAATTCAGAGCCTCATTTTCGGCAAAAGTAGCGCATTTCCATGCCATAATAACAAGAAGAAAGAGTTTCTAATGTGGAAGGATTAGCAATGGGATTTCAAAGAGCTAAATAATATAATAAGTGAAGCACCAATATTGGAATTACCAAGGTTGGAGTAATTGTTTGAAGTGGAGACAAATGTGAGTGGGTATGTTATGGGAGAGGTCTTGATGTGTTGACAGTGTTGGAAATCCGTCCACCAAATGGGTCTCCAAAATGAAAAGTCCTAATTAGACTTCACACTGTTTGGTGTAGGATCCCTTCCATAAATAAGGCTCTATTTCCATATGTTATTAGATATTCTCCTTAGGTACACTATCCAGCAGAAGAGAGTAATGCACATGTATTTTTGGATGAACAAGTGAGTATTCCTTATGGAATGTCCAACTGTGAAATGTATCAAGGTACTTCTACCAAAAGGGAGAGAAAATTAAGCGTTTACAAGAAGAGTAATATTATTGATCTAGTAAAGACACACGATCATATATATATATATAAATGACTCATTGGAGAAAAAGTGAAATAGTTCACAGGCAACAACGATTGTTAAAAAAATATAACACACATTTAACAAGATAAGTACCAAAGCCACAAAATAGTTCAATTTCGTTGGTATAGATGAAAACAAGATATATCCCAATGTTGGGAAAAATACTGAGAGGGGGGTGAGTCAATATTTTTAAACGTTCATAAAAAATTCTTTTATTCTAATTTCTTTACACTATTTTCCTAAATTGAACCTACGTATATACACGAATTTTATGCATACAACTAGCATGTATCTAGTAAAATTCTATTTCAATTAAATATTCATCATTTTTTCTCAAACTAGTATGTTAGTGTTTCATCAGACATTAGATAAAAAGTAAAAAAGTGCAGTAAGAGCAGAATAAATCATTATACACAAGAAACACATATAAACAACAGGATTTAAGGTGGGAACCTAATGTGAGAGAAAACCATTGTTGTTGTCGTCTGTATCTTCAATTTTATTATTAGGAAAAACTTCTTAAAATATTGTACTAATTCATACTCATACATACACATAGGCACCGACCTAAAGAAGGCTACAACCTTCACCTGTTCTCCAACTCCTACTACAAGGGAGCTTCAACCCCCTGATATTTTTTACCAGCATCCACTGGAAGGGAGCTCGAACCCCTTGATATGATCACCAGCTAGTACTGGAAGGAAGCTTTGAATTCCTCACCGAAGGCTCCAACCCTCAACATCATCATGGATGACGTTTCATAAATTTTCACACTAGATCCACCTGTTTCAACACATCACAACTTGTAGGCCACTTTTCATAAAATTTATGAGTGGACCCACTACCATCATTTAAGCCAATAACATATATCAAAACTGAAATTGATCATTGTACCAATTCGTTCAACCAATCGTTGAATCACTGAATCAAACAATCATTGAACCAATCAATCACTCAACCAATCACCAACTCAAATTAACCAACTTATTCAAAACAATGAGATCATTGTAACCAAAATTTTAGTATTGAACTCAAAACACTACATCAACATACTGAAACAACTGTAACCATGATCAATTACATGAAAAAATGTCAACGCTACTTGGCTCAAACAAACCTACGCATATACGGGATTTTCATGAATGAAACTTGCGTACAGATATCAACATACCAAATTCTGAACTACTATCAATATGAACCAGACAAGGCATTGCACACAGAAATACTGAAACATTATGTAAGATCACATATCTCTAAACCTCAAACAGTTATTTGCATCATGGAAATTCTTCAACAAATCAATACTCAAACAATTCAACTTGAGACATCACTATTAAGCCCAAATGAATATGAAGACTTCATTGAGAGACAACATAAATGCAATAATACTATATAGATATATTTAACATATTCTTTAGCAGAAATCATAGCTTTCATACACACTTTTCATAAATCATTTATGTGTGTATGCACACTTTTCAGGAAGTAAATTTTGATCAGTGGTTGTCACTGACGTCAACCCATGTAGCATTAGGGGCTACCCTGATCTTGCATGGGAATTTCGGCCTACCAAATTACTATATTCCCAGTCAAGGATATTTTTGATGGTTTATACTTGTCGATATGTTTCTGTTTATATATGGAGCACCACGTAATTCTTCATGGTTTGAGGGATATTCATGTTTGAAGTTAGTAGCCCCAATTAGTGGGCTAAAACCCCATGGGGTTGTGGCATGACACTAATAATTATTTGTGTTCATTGAACAATCAATAATTAATTATTTTTAAGCTCTTAAAATCCCTCCCACAGTTACTTTTTAAAGTCCCACTCAACCTAAGCATTTATATAAATTGTGATCCTCATGTCCTCCTCATGTAGGGATTTCTCTACTTGAAATAGGTCAGCGTGGATTTTTTGCTATAAATTTTTTTATACAAAGGTTCAGAAGCTAAAATTCTTATGAGGAAATGCCACAATCCTGAGGAAGCTCATGTAAAAATTTCCGATCATGGGGAACAATATTTTAGGAGATATGATTTGTGGACGTTAGGGTTTTTGTAGGCTCCTAAACTTCATCTCCAAGAGGTGACCTTGGTAAAATCATCATAACTCTCTCTCTCAATATTGGATTGGAATTATGTAAAAATTTTGGATAGTGCACAGGCTATCGCTTTCTGTGAATCAATTTCAGAGCCGAATGAGGAAATAGTGACACGTGTAATGCCATACAATTTCACTCTACTAGACTAGTACATAATTAGGACATTGTGAGATATTGGGCATAAATTTGTCTTGAAGAATCAAAATTGGGTCAGGCATTGGAAATAAGAATCAGAGGACTATTATAGGACCGAAAATCACATATTAGGGATCTGAAATAACAGAGATACATTAGATTCAATATCGAGCTCCTAGAAGGCAAGAAAAAGCTAGATCATGTGCTCTCAAGGGTTGCAAAGGATGAGATTTTCTATGGCAGAAAAGCAAAGCAAGGTGAAACAAAGGTAAGATCCAGGTAAGTACATTTTGTATATGCATTTTCATCTCTTAATTTCATTAAGTTCTTTGTATTCTAATTTGGTTTTTTTTTTAGCACTGACATATGCTCTGTAGGATGAGGTAAGTTTTTCTATTATCATGTCATGGGTATTTCCTTGAAGAATTTTAATAGGTATTATATATTCATAAAGATAAGACTCAATGCATGATCTAATTTTATGAAGATTGAGAAAGGGTAGCATGACAAGAGAAACAATGAAGGCACAGAACAAGAGAAAGAAGTTCACAACATGAAGTTTTCAAGTGGGCAGCACTTCCTACAGCCATTGTAAATGTATCATTGTATCGAGTCATTATAAAATCATGATTGTAAAAGTTGTACAAGTGTCTATCTGCTAATAATTGAAGAGTCATTTTTGGGAGGTCTAGGATCATCATTAGGTGGTTGTGTCATGGTTGGGGTTATGGTCTAGTGTGTCCTCTTGTTCTACATCATTATATATCATTGTAAAGTGGAACATTTTCCCTATTATGGGAATCTGTTATTATTTTATTCTTCTATAGGGTGGTAGGCTAGTGCTAGGCTGGGGCATGAAGTCACCAATAGGTTCAAGCCTATGAAAACTTCAGGGTGGTAGGGTGGTGCTAGGGTGATTTGTAGCTCATTTGGTGTTGGGGCATCCATTTAATTAACTACTGAAGAATCTCGACTGTTGGAGTGTCCATCCAGTGGGAGCTAGAGAAGAATTCTCTTCTAGATTCTAGGAAGTTGGAGATTTATTTTCAATTGGAGTTGAATATTAAAGAATTATTATAAAAATATTCAAGTGGTTTTTGTCCCAGAGGGGATTTCCACCTTAAAAATTGTGTGCATTTGTGTTCCTTTTTTTTACTGCTATCATTGTACAAAAAATGATAATAATTGAAGATTAACTAATGGTCTGAAAGATTAATAATAATACTAATTGAAAGGAATACTTATTCATCCCCCCCCCCCCCCCCCAAACCCACATACAGATCTCAAACTACTGCAAAAAATACACGCTACTATTTAGAAGAGAACCCATGTGTGTATGTGCCTTTCTAGAGACAAACCAGTGTATATATCTAAAATTTTCAACATATAACTGTGTTGCACTTCAAAACTCCATACATACCCATATCAAGACATTCAAATAAATAAGCATACGTTAAATCATAGATCTAGTCAACCCATAAGAAAATCATACAATAAAGAATCATTTTAGGTCTAATGATCCGATCTTATTGGGTGCATACTTATTTTAAATTAATCACTCATCAATAGCTCATACAATGAAATAATAATTCATATTGAATTAATCATCAATCACTCACACATTTTCACATCTGATCACTTTTATCTTCGCCTCCTTATATAGCTTAAGCATTAGCCAATACTATATGTCAAAACCACACTTGTGCCAGTGGTAATATTTGATGAGATCAAAGAGTTGTTACTATGCTCAATATTGTGGGCTAATATGATGGTAACGACCCATGGTATTTATAGAATCATAGTGCGCCTAATTTACACACCTTTTCTTCTTCATACCCATGTGTGTACGCGACTTTGCTTCATATAACCCATCTATATTTCTTCAAATGTTCACCTTTACAATTATTTTGCCTCTAACTCGCATACCTTTTTCCAATCATTATATCTCTTTGAAATGGCATGTGTACTTATCATGTCAACAAATACTTATCTTGCTACAAGTGGGTTGCCATCAAGGATAACACATACATCATAATGCCAACAACCTCCCCCTTTGGACTTTGTTACACCAATTTTTGGTCATCTGAACTGTTAATATTAGATGGAAAAAATTACACCATGTAAGACGAATTTTACCATAGTAAAATTGCTTTCACTATGAAAAATCACTTAATAACCCATAATTTATTAAGTTGTTTCTGGTCTAAACAAAAAATCCCATGAGGAATAATTGAATAAATCCTTATTTGTTTGATTTTCCATAAGGGATAATTAATTAAAACACTATTTAATTAATATTCCTAGTTATATTTAACCCAAAATAGGAAAATTAATTAGATAAATCATTATTTATCTTATTATTTTCTAGGAATGATTATTTAAAACATTATTTAAATAATATTCCTCGTTAAATTTGACTAAATCAATTATAAATAATTTAATAAATCATTATTTATTTAATTATTACTCAACCACTTTCTTAAAATAATAAATAAATCATTTATTTATTTATTATTTCTAAATAAAGGGATTTGACCAAATTCAATTTTTTTCCCTCCAACAAAAATAATAAAATATTCTATAAAATTTGGATCTAGATTTCGTTAATAATATTTTAATTATGCACCAATATCTAGACTAACTTAATATTTTGGTTCTACGTTTTAGGAAGTGGGAGTAAGGCAGAGGGCACTTAGTGTGGACGGTAACCTAACTACTTAGCAGGTTCGGGAGGATCTGGCTCCCAGTAAATAGAATCTATCTGGCGAGCACTAAGCCACCCCATGATCGAGCTAGCGCTATCCATTGAAGTAATAACGGTATGATCCACCCATTGATGCATCCAAAATTATGTCTTGATATATCTTTCCTGATACTGGAGAGTGGTTCTAAAAGTAATAAACAAGTAAGTAGTGGTGTAAAACTGCCTGTAATAATTTCAAACTAGGGATGTAGCCCTTCTCCTGCAATAACTAATCTATTTACTGGTGAATGCACGTATATAAAGCATTTCATAACTTGGTCGAATAGAGACAATGCGAAGCACTTGTCCTGTCTTTCCCAAAGGGCACATAGCAGGGTATTGGGCTTACCATTGAGCAGGTTCCTACATTCTAGTTAGCTCAGCAGGTTTCATCCACTACCTTTTGTTGCCTAGATATCACTCTTGATCTATACTTTTGGTCTGATTTTGATTCTCCGAGCATTTTTTATCATGCTCTCATTTGTATTCTTGTGGCACCATTGAGTTGGATCCCCCGTCCACAGCATATATCGGCTATGTCAATGGTGAAAGTCACCACTCTTGAAATCTAGCCTCAAATTCCTGGGCCATTTTCACCCCCTTGCATTCGCTTTTCCTCTCCAATGGCATGTGCATTGGCAGTGCCACCAATAACTAGGCCGAATATGATGCAGTGATAGGTTTATTAGCCAATTCCCTTTACCGACTCATCCTTCACCTTCATGTTCTTTTAAATTCTTTGTTGCTTGTCATGCAATTAAATGGTGCTTATCATGTGCATAATCTTGTCCTTTCTAGAAGATATTTATGAGTGAATCTTTTGATGCGTGAATTTGAAATCATTACATTCAGTCTTGTACCTAGAGCACATAGCATTGTAAAAAATATTTTAGATTTGAATTTATCACACGCATTTCACAGAAGACAATAACAATAAACCATAAAAGGATGCATATCCACAATATGTGGCGTTCAAATATACAATGTTTTCGAGTCCATTAACTTCGATACATATGACATGCCCATATCATGTTACAAAATGAAAACTTGGGGCACCCTATGCCCCTACATCTAATCACTATCTAGAGGATCCCGAGCCAATGGCTTAGCTCTAGAAGCCTGTAGATCGCGCATCTCCTCTCCAGCCATTGCCATGCATCGCATAACTCCTCTTCACTTCAAGGGTAGACCAATACATGCCTCTATGTATTGGTCATCTAAGTCTTGCCAGTCATGCTCAAAAATTATAGTCAACAACCTCTCACATCTACGGTGGATGTCCTCCAAGAGGGCCACAACATCCTCATTATGTGTTCCCCTCGATCCACTAGGTCTTGAAGCTCCTAATAGTGCAGTACGTCCCATATACCCGATCGGTTTTACTGGTGCTATATCTACATACCAGAAGTGAATGAATTAGGACCATATACAATATTCTAAAAATTTTAAATGCACATAAAAGATAAGAAACTTGTCACTTACCCTTTGGTCGCCATGCCTGACCTGACGGCAGTGGCAAGCTCGGTTCCCCATGATAAATCATCCCACTATATGGATGGTCATCTATGTAAAATGGCATCTGATCCCAATGCACTAAAAAATTGGGTCGAAATACTCATCCGACTGCCCCACCTCCCCCTCTACACAGTAGCTGCCCCCAACGGTGCATATTGGGCTTTTGCAGGCCCCCATCCTGGATCTGTACACAAGGCCGAAGAGTTGGGATCATCTCAAAGAAGAGCGAGAAAATCACTATTCCATATGCATAGTCATGGTTCACTTGCTTCTTGCATAATGACAACTTTCGTTTCAACAATGACAACATCATCTGGGCCCACCCATATTAGGTCCCACTCAATACACTCTCAGCAAGCATCATCTGACCCCCAGTGATGTAGTGGAGTGTCTGATTGCCCAGGATACACATCACCACTACGGCCACATCATGCATCTCTAGTCTCTCTAGATCTTCAATCGGAATCCGAGTCCCTTTCATATGGAGACTCGGTCGATAGTGGTGCTCTACAAACTCGTTAATGTTACACCCTCGTAGTAACACTGGTTGTGTGTTCCCCACCATCCCCAATGGCGGGAGACCGGTCAGGAAATATATATCCAGGATAGTTAGCTTGATCCGGTGCCCCGTGCACTATAAAAATCTCATCATATGAATCCTAATAGTTGATGCTCTGGGCTAAGAAGGGCTATCCTGCTCTCATCAAAGGGTTCTCCACAAAATTAAAGACCCCAAATGTGGTCAATGCAGTGCGGACTACATGATTCTCTTGGATCTCAGACCGTAACGTGTCTAGGTCTCTATCTCTCCAGTTAATTCTCAACTCTTCCATATCTGCACAAAACGATCATGTTTGACAATGTACAGAAAGGATAGACTACATCATAACCATAAAATCCCATCTCTTATCCAAACAATAACGCTAAAACCCCTATCTCTGACAGGTCGCACTTTTTAGGCCATTCCTGGGATAGGTCGCAGTTTTCTACCCTAAATCTGCTACCCAGGTCACAGAAAATGCCCCAAAAAGTGTGACCCATACGTGAAGAGGAACAGGGGTATGTTCCTGAGCTTTGGGTGCCTAAACTAAAATTTTAATCCACTAAATTGAAAGAATATGTTTAGGCCTCTTACCTGCAACTAACAGATCTTGATTCCAATGGTAGGTTTTTCCACTACGCTCGTCGCAAGATTTAGGGTCTTTTCTCCCCTCTACATTCACCACAGCTACACTTAAAAATGAATCAAATTGAAGGGAAAATTTCTTATTAAACAAGAAACCCCATATTTTTCTTTCAGCAACTGTGACCAAACCCTAGTTCGGTTTGACAAACCATCAGTATCATTGGAAAGGTCTCACTGAGCTCTCAAATGGGTATCCTTTTGTTTTTGGTGATTTGATACTTCACACAGGCACATTTTTTCCGGGAAGGGTCACTTCACCTCTTATCAAAATCAAATTTCTGCACTTGTGACACTTGTACTTGGGGCACCGCTTTTCCTTCATATCTGTCGATGCTCATGTCGATTTTCTTCATGAGTAACCATCTTGTACTCATGTTTTTATGGTCCCCAATGAGCCTATTTTGTGTGGCAGCATTATCAAGTCGCCCTTATTTAGAGCATCCATGGAGTCTGTCCTCAGTCCCTTTTGTCCCCCGCCATATTCCTCCATCCTTCATTGCTTTGTCCCTCTCTCGTGTTGCACATTTTTCGCCTTCAGTCATACTCACCCCTATCCCCTCCGGAGTCAAGTCAGTAGCTTCCAGGTCATCCATGCCCTTTATGCTCTAACAAGGGAAGTCGCCAGCCCGCTACTTAGTACCCCCTATTCTACCATCATCCTTGGTGTTAGTCTATAACATGCTCTACTATTATCCCTCATGCCTTAGTTGAGGATTCCTTACTGCCTCACCTATGGTGGACCTCCTTTTGTCAACATCAACTTATTCATTCCATAAGATGGGTCTAAAGGGTGGTGTACCTTGGTTCCAGCTTCCACTCTTGTTTGATGCCTCAAATCAGGAAAAGGGACCTTTATTTCCTTTTGAATTGATTGTTTCTCAGTTTTACCTCCTCATGGCATGATCGAGATCGGTATACTTGATCGTTAAGTGATGCAATATATTATAGCAATGATTCTCAGGTGTGTGTGAGATGTTTCAGATCTCATGAGGGAGTGGCCCTTCAGGTTGCCCCCCAAATGCCCGAATGACCTCTCTACTACAACCTTGGATGAAACTCCATAAATTTGATGGTTCCGGCCTCAACTGCGTGCAACGCATTTTTTTTAGTTTGTATGTATCATTCAAATTTTCAGAGCCCTTTCCTATTTTACAGGGCCTCCTTGGTTGTACTTATATCTCATGTACTAATATATTATTGTATAAGTCCTGACTATTGTCCCAAGCACAGTATGTATGTGGGATCCATTATCATATTTTTTATCTAGCCCATGTTTATGCCAGCATGTACTATATAGTTCAGTCCCATGTTTGCTGGACGCATCATTATTCTTTGTACATTGTTATCTCGGCGGGCATAGGTATGCCTCCCCTGCCTCATGTAGAACACGTACCCAATCATAAAAGAGACTTGTCACACATGTAATTATCGCCTCCTCAAGGTCTTGTCCTCTCGCACTTTTGTCTGTCTCATATTTCTCTCTCTCTAACTCCCCTTCGGTGTCTATTGATTGAGTTCTTACAACGTACTTTGGTCATGTGATTAGCTCCTAACGCTCGCATGTTGGGGGGAAATTTGTTACACCATTTTTTGTTTATCTAACTTGTTACTATTAGATGGACTAAAGTACACCATGTAAGACCAATTTTACCACAATAAAATTTCTTTCACTATGAAAAATAACTTAATAACCATAATTTATTAAGTTGTTTGTGGTCTAAACAGAAAACCCCATGAGGTATAATTGAATAAATCCTCATTTGTTTTATTTTCCTCAAGGGATAATTAATCAAGTCACTGTTTAATTAATATTCCTAGTCATATTTAACCCAAAATAGGAAAATTAATTAGATAAATCATTATTTATCTTATTATTTTCTATGAATTATTATTTAAAACATTATTTAAATAATATTCATCGTTAAATTTGACTAAATCATCTATAAATAATTGAATAAATCATTATTTATTTAATTATTACTCAACCACATTCTTAAAATAATAAATAAATCATTTATTTATTTATTATTTCTAAATAACGGGATTTGACCAAATTCAAATTTTTTTCCCTCCAACAAAAATAATAAAATATTCCATAAAAGTTCGATCAAGATTTGGTTAATGATATTTTAATTATGCACCATTATCTAGACTAACTCAATATTTTGTTATAAATAGAAGGATTTTTCCATTCATTCATTGCCTTTTTTTTCCTATAGATCACTTTTGATCTATACTTTTGGTCTGACTTTGATCCTCCCATGTCATATTTTTCTACTTTCTGTTTGTGAGCTCCCTTTGAGTTCCATTTTTGTCTGTGTTTTCTACACCATCAAGAGAGAGATATCTTAATTTAAGGAACTAAGAAAATACAAGAACCCATCCCATTGAGGGGGAATGGTAACATCTTTCTATGTTCCCTTACCGCGTGTGATAATACGAAAATTTCTTTAAAAAATCTTGTCTCGTTCCTTGGATGTATGGAGAAACTCTTGCTTATTCTTTCTATTTAATGTATTTAACTACATAGATCTGGATTTTTTTAGCATTTATTCTCATCACTAACTACATATTTAAGGAAATTGAGAACCATCTCTGATGTTAGGGCTATTTTTTATGCACAGCTAAAGTGATTTTTTTTCATATGCTTGCGATAATTGTAAAATATATCAAATTCAAAGACCATGTTATTCTCCCAATTTGAAATAAAGGGAAAAGGGTGGACCAATGTCGAATCAAGGCCTCTCTTTACTTGTAAAGATAATACTTCACTATATACTGACCATGATCCCCCTAAGCACATGCTGAATATTTTGAAATATGAAGTACATGACTCTAGGACTAACCTAAATATGACCTTTCCTATCACCAAAGACTCAAACTTACATCAACCACCTGACCAAGTGAGGTTACATAACATCATCTACCCATCATGGGATTACATAGAGAAATGACTTGACCTTCAATAATCCAAACATGACTGAGTATTACAGGACTTAAATTATGGGTGTTTACATGAACTTTACATCAATATATGACTTTTATAACCAAGACCAAAAGGCTGCAGCATAACATGATTCGACCAACTACATAATTTTCTTAAGAAATATTACAAACATAATGCCCACAATGTGTCATTAACAACAAGGCTCATTCTCCCCCGCAAACTCGTGCTACCTATTCACCGTCATATGTTCCCATCAATCAAAGCATCTTCATCAATCATAAAAGCATAAACAGATAGAAAACCAAGTAGCATCAACAGATAGAAACCATCAACGTCGGAATGGGGAAGCCAGACAATAATTGACTGAAGCATATCAGAATATGTTCTTGAGTTTGTCCCATTGTTTCTATGTTAGAGAAATATATATGTGAGTGTCTACATATGAACTCACGTATATACATGACTATTTTTCATAAACACTGCGTACAAAAATTAAACTTCTGAAAATGTCAATTGTGCTTGAAAGAATGAGTAGATTAATCAAAAAATAGATGAATCAGAGACTACTCTGAGTTTTTTCCTAATATATTCAAATGCTTCTCATGGAAGAGGTCTTGTAAATATATCAACCACTTGTTTGACCTTTTATTCAAGGATTTTTTCTCTTAAAAAATATTAATTAATTGGAATGTGTTGGGTTTTGAACTACATAATAGGATTTTTCAAAATTCTAATAACACTTGTATTATCACATAGGACAGAAATGGATGGAGAGCACTTGATTTGAATATCCTGAAATGTTTGTATAATCCAGAGAAGTTGTGTGCAACATGATGCAACAAAAAATATTATACTTCTACAGTAAGTAAGGAAATAGAGCTTTGTTTCTTTCTGAACCATGATACCAATTGGGCTCCTAAGTAAAATGCATCTCCACTAGTTCTTTTCTGGTCATCAACATTTCTAGCCCAGTTTGCATCTATGTAAGCATGAAGAGTAAGATCCGCATCTTTTGGAAACCATAAGCCAAATTCTTGAGTTCCTTGTAGATATTTGAATAATCTATTAACTACCAGACGATGAGTTTCCTTTGTATTTTCTTGGAAGCATCCAAAAATCCCAACTATATGCATGATATATGGTCTAGTTCTTGTTATATATATTAAACTTCAAATCATAGACCTGTATTCTGTTTGATTCATTGCAGGAGATTCATCATGTGAGATGAGACTACATCCTATCATCATTGGAGTACATAGTGGTTTGCAATCTTCCATCCCATATTTCTTCAGAATATGCTTGAGATATTTTGTTTGTAAGAGAAAAATGCCATCCTTTGCTTGTTGTACTTGTAAACCGAGAAATTATGTGAGTTCCCCAAGTAAAGACAATTCAAATTCTTGTTGCATAAAAAAGAAAACTTTTGACTCATATATTCTTCATTGCTACCAAAAATTATATCATCTACATAAACAACAATAATTATCAGTTTATCATCATCTATTTTTGAATACAGGTTGCTATCTAAAGACCCTTTTGTGAAACCTTGTTGTTGAAGATACTTTTCAAGATGATAATACCATGCACCAGGGGATTGTTTTAGCCCATATAATGCCTTTTTCAATTTGCAAACAATTTTTTCATCATTTCCTAGAATGAACACTTATGGTCGTTCAATACACACTTCTTCTTCTAGATCTCCATTAAGAAATCCAAATTTTACGCCCATTTCATAAACTTTGAAATGACGGAAGTTTGAAAATGAAAGGAACATTCTTATGGCTTCAAGTATGGCTACAACTGTAATTTTTATTCAAAGTCTATACCTTCTTGTTGGGGATAACCTTTGCAAATGAGTCTAGCTTTATTTCTAATGACTTCTCCATTTTCATTCAATTTATTTTTTAATATCCATTTTGTCCCAATAACATTTTTATCATTAGACCTTGAAACTAGTTCCCATGTATGATTATTTTCAATTTGATCAAGTTCTTCATCCATGGCCTTAACCCAAAATTTGTAAGCTTGATTTACATTTTGAGCTTCAATAGTGGATAATAAATCTAGATAACTAAGAGTTCCCACAAGAGTTGTTATTTTTTGTACCCCAACTTCATTTTCACCTACAATTTGAATTTCTAAATGATTCTTTTGAACATACATGGATGTAATCATTTCCCTATATGTTGTTCCTTCATATGATGCTTCATTGGTTTCTTCCTCTATATCCCTTTGATTTTTTGTGGGAAATCATTCATCATCATCATCTTTAGTTGTTGTTACCCTTTTGGAATCCGTGCATGGTTCATCAATTACAACATCAACAGATTCAACAATATTTCAAAGTCTCTTATTGTAACATTTGTATCCTTTTCTTCTTGATATGTAACCAAGAATAATTCCTTCATCCACTCTTGCTTCAAACTTACCAAGTTTTTCATCATTATTTTTTATGAAACATTTAATTCCAAAGACTCTGAAATACCTTATAGTAGGAGGCTTCTCATACCAAAGTTCATAAGGAGATTTATCAATGTTTACCCGAACATGAGATTTGTTGAGAATATTTACTGCCATATGTGTTGCTTCACCCTAGAATGTATTATGTGTTCTAGAATCATAAAGCATAGCATGAGCCATTTGTTGAAATGTTATATTCATCCTTTCTACTACCCCATTTTGCTGAGGGGTTTTGGCTACAGAAAATTGCCTTTTGATGGCATGTTGTTCACAGAAATAAAAAAAATTAATATGATATGAATTCTCCTCCTCTGTCAGATTTTAGGAATTTGATTTTTAGATCTAAATCATTTTCTACTAATGATTTAAAGACTTTGAATTTATTGAATGCTTTATATTTTTGTTTTAATAAACTGATCCAACACATTTTAGGTAATGTATTGTTCTCCTCAAGGTGAGTTGTTCCTTACTGGACCACACAAATCAGTATGAATAAGTTCAAGATGATTACTTGTTGATCCTTCTTTGGCACTCAATGATACCCTGGTTTGCTTTCCGAATTGACATAACTTGCATATAGTATTTTTTGGCAAGGTGATGTTGGTAAAATCACAAACACAATTAAGCTTTCTTTATTTGTGCATTTGAGGGAAGCTTAGATGTCCCAACCTTATGCTCCATAGCCATATTTTCTCCTCATTTCCTAAGTAACATTGTTCTTGACCGCCTTTCAAGACATAAATATTACTCAGAGTTCTTGTTCCCTTTATTATGGTCTTCCATATATCAAGTTCATGAACCACACATTATTTTGATCTAAAAACAACCTCATGTCCTTGGTCACACATTTGACTAAAACTTAACAAGTTATGCTTCGATCGATCGACAAACATAACATTACCAAATTTAACCTTTTATTTTTGAAAGACAAATCCTTTACCTTTCATCGCGATAGGTGAGTCAATTCCAAAAGTAACATTATTTTCTTTCTCTAATTAATTGTATGAAATGAGCTTATCTTTATCACTTGTCATGTGTTTTGAGCATCCGTTGTCAATGTACCACTGATTTTCTTTACCTTCCACATATTATGCTATACCGCAACTTTCAGATTCTAACTTCTTCCTTTTCCATACCTTAGAAGTTGTTTTTATATGCACGTTTTGACGTGTTGGCTATATTTTTCTCCTACATTCAGATTCATCATGTGAAAATTTATTGAAAACTGAGCATTCAAATTCATCTTGAAGAGTTAAGAAATTATTATAGGTGTTTTTCTTGCTTCCTCTCTCATTTCTTTTTTTTCTTGCTTCTCTAGTCATGATGGTTTTGTATGCAACACATTGCGAAACCTTGTGACCAAAATTATGGCATGAGAAACGGTCCATTAAAGTAGAAATTTATGTGATCACAGTATTTTCTGGTGTATTTTACCTTTTTCTTGAAGCTTCTTTTGTTTTTTATCCTTAGATTAGAGTGGGCATGATTTACCTGTGAAGTATCTTTATTCTTTTTCTGAAAGCTGGTGTTTTTCTTTCTGCTTTTTGCTACATTAAGATAGCTTCCTATTATTATAGAGGGCTATTCAGTATTTGATGTTTCTCCACTGTATACAAGTCCTATCTACATAAGAGGAGAGCATTGTACCTTGATGATTTCATCTAAGGTTTTAGATCTCGCATAAAATCTAAGATTTAGATTATTTATCTTCTCAAGTTGTTTTCTTAGACTTATTATTTCACATTCTAACTCTTAATTATGCTTCACCTTTTCTATGATTTATTCCTTTAATGTATCTATAGCTATTTTATCTTCTTCTGAACATACTTTAAGTTGTGAGATTTCTTAAAAAAAAAAATTATCTTCCAAAGCATCCATGAATTTTTTATCAGATTCATTAGTAATTCTTTAAAATGCCATTACTAATTTAAAATCTTGATCAGACTCTCTCTCTTCACTATTTCATCAACCATCACTATATTCATGAGTATAATAACTTCTCTTGTTTTGAAACCATTTCCTATTTCCTTTTGCAATTTCTTTTCCTTTTTTGTGGTTTTCTTTATAAGGACACTTAGCAACATAATAACCAACTCTACCATAAGCAAAGCACTTGAAAGGAAGCTTACCTTTGAACCTTCCGGTGCCTAGTTCGAGTTTATTTACAAATGCCTCATATTATTATGATATATAACTTGATTCTTTGTGTTCTCCTTTTCTTTTCCTCTTGTTGTTTCTTTGAATGTAGCTTCTCTGATTTCTGAGGGACCTCCTTTTCTCATTTAAAATCCTGCTAAAATCCTATGAAGTTGTACAACAACAAGGTTTTGCAGATCTTGATTTTATTCAATGGAAGACACTTTTGACTCGAATTTTGGAGTTATAGATCTCAAAATTTTCTCTACTAAAGTTGAGTCATTTATATATTTACCTAGTTTTCGCATCTGATTCACAATCTCATCCACTCGTAGAAAGAAAGTTGTAAGGCTTTCATCATTATGCATTTTGAGAGTTTCATATTGAATTCTAAGAGTTTGAATTTTAGCAATTTTTACCTTGTCATCACCTTCATAGCTCTGGATGATCTTGTACCATATGTCCTTTGTTGAATTTAGCTACATAAATTTGACAAATTATAATTTTGTCACGCTTCCCAATAAAGCATTGCCAACTTTTGCATTGGTTTCATATTTCTTCTTTTCTGACGCATCCATGGGAATTGTGGCTGGAGACTAATAACCTCTTTCAATGATTGTCCATACATATTCTATGAGAGATTGTATATATGATATTTTTCTTATATTTTAGAAAAGTATATTACTTTTGTTCAAGATTGGTGGCTTGATAGATGTTGTCCCTTCTTGATTGCTCATCTTGGTGGATCTTCCTTTAAGAGATCAAGCTTCTTCTGAAGGACCTGATATGATACCAATTGTTGGGAAAAATACTAACAGGGGGGTGAATCAGTATTTCAAAACATTCATAAACATTTTATTTTATTTGGATCTTTGTACACTACTTTCCTGAAGTAAACCTGCATATATACATGACTTTTATGTAGACAAGTAGCGTATATCTAGTAAAATTAAATTTCAGTTAAATCTTCATCAGTTTGTCTTAAACCCGCATGTTAGTGATTCATCGTACATTAGGAAAGCATTAAAAATGTGCAGTAGGAACATAATAAAGAATTATACACAAGAAACACACATGAACACCATGATTTAAGGTGGAAGCCCAATGTGGGAGAAAACCATCGTTGGTGTCATCTTTGGCTTCAATTTTTTTATTATGAAAAAATTCTTACAATATTTTACTACCACAGACTCATACTAGCACACATGCATCCACTTGTAGAAGCCTACAACCTTCACTCATTCTCCAGCTCTTGCTATAAGGGAGCTTCAACCCCATGATCTTGTTTATGAGTTATGATAATTCACTAGAAGGATGCTCCAAACTCCCTAATTTGATCGTACTGTGTACTACCGACAGAAACCTTTGAATTTCTCACTAAAGGCTCCAAATCAGTAGTGCCCAAGAACCCCCATAAATTTATACATATAATAAATAGGCGAATCCCCATTATACATAGGAAAAATGGAAGAAGTATTTTATTAATAATATAATATGTATACAATATTTCGGGCGAATCTCTTACGAGATTATATTATCTTGTAAAATCATGGAGCATACCAGACAAATGGCAAATGAATACTACAAAATAGTGAAGGTTTGTCTAAGGGAGTTCTATGGATCTATGTTGGTTCCAATGAAGACATGGTATTTGAACCAGGTATGGTAGTTGAACCAGGAGTAGAAGGAAGAGAACCACCGAGACCAAGCATGGCACATGGTGACTCGTGAGGGAAGTAGTTCTCGTGTAGTTTGGAAAACGCGTTCTTCTAGTTCTATTAAGCGTAGTGTTGTTGCTCGTGCTACTACTAGCACTGATATTGAGGTTGGAGAGGAGTTTGAGGAAGCATGGAAGGTAGCAGTGGTGGAGAATTACAAAGAATACCCCATGATGGGCTCCATTTTTCCCTTTGGTATTTTTGCCTGCAAGATCTTCTGTCCATTGAACCAACAATTAACTGTTCAACCAACAATCAACTTGACTGAGTTGATTAGGTACGAGTCAACTTAGACTAATATTCAAAACTATGCTTTGCACTATCCCATATTTATCACACTAATGCTACACAACATTGTGCATTTGCATCCAACTCTCATGCATGCACACAAAATTTTCATTAACATCTATAACCCTAACCAAGTGAGAATTGATCAACAATTTGCACCAAAGTTTGTATAGTGTTGAAATTTCATAAGAAATTTAGATCCATGGTACCTTAAATAAATTTTGAGATAACCACCACAAATTCGACCACAATAGAGAAAACTTGTTATAAATTTTAAACCTACAAAAATTAGGATTCATGTTCCTAGGAACGATCATAAGAATTAGTTGGCATATAGGTCGAGTTGTGAGCCTTGACACATTGATAATGCAATGGCTTAGGTCAAAACTCACACATTGAAAAGTCCTCAATGAAGAGAAGACAAGATCATTATGAATTACACATACTCCAAACTTCCTACCAAATTCTACTTAGTTGTCCGCAACTCAACTATACATAATCTTATAGTAAATAAAAATTCCACAAAGCCTTCTTAACATAGCTAATAAATGGCCATTGGAAGAGCACCCCTTATATAATATTAATAGTAGCAATCAATAGATTATTTCATATTGAACTTCATAGCCATAGCGCTCCTATGTATTGTATGATGTATTCAACTTGCATTATCAAATATAGATAAAATCATACTTTTGATTGATCCATTTAAAACATACTTGCAATGCCAGTCAAGGAGTAAAGTCGGTTTAACGTGTAATGATCTATAAAATAATGGAACATAGATGGAACATAGACTAATTTCATTTAGATATAGGTAACCCTCTGAATGTAGACCATTCCTTGAAGAACATTTTTATTGATGAGGAATTTAATACAATATTCAATTTTCGAACTAAAATTATTATTTCTATAGATTTGTGTATGGGGTAAACAATAAATAAAAAATTTAACTATCCTTGGGGTGGTCAATATTTATAAATTTTATTTATACTTGCTTTACCATGTATATCATATACCTATCAATCACAAACATGAAAAGCTGTGGAATTCACAATGATGATCTGCTCTGGAAACACAACCAACCTTTATTATTACCAATATTAACTTTTATATAGTAGCACATATGTAGATAAAATTTCCATCTTCCAAAGAGACAAACTTGCTTCTCCAACATGATGGCACATTCTTAACTACTAACATTTTTTATTGCTGAATGTAAGAAAGCTTTCTAAGTACATCTAATCTACTGCGATGCTTGAACTCCTAGACTATGTTTTTTTTTACCATATATCTATAGGTTGTAGCCTTCTTCTTGTTTGAAGAGGAGTTGTCTATTATCAGAACTACCTTTCCTGCCTCTTATGCCTTGAAGGAATTGCAAATTGACTCATCAGATGAAGACAACTTTCTGTTCTTGTCAATTAGAGTTGAATAACTTCCCTGTGCACTCAACACAAACTCTGACCGAAAGGAAACATCCCACCCACCAACTATGAGGTCCCACAGAATTGTTGCTCCCGCCTGAACAACAGAAAACTTGAATGTGAGAATTCAAAAACAAAGAAAAATCCCAATCGCATATATCTTGAGGATGAACTCGATCTCAAATCCAAAACCCATAAAATTTATATCCAAAACTAAAACTCATAAAATTTGGAAGTATATTGGAAACAAAACTGAGGCAAAAGAGCTAAATTTGAATGCAAGAACTGACACAAAATCTGCAAACTTGAGAAATTTTTGACGTACATTATTTTGTTTGAAAAAATAGATCAGGGAAGAAAGGCCTCAGGGAAGATCACACTAGACTAGGGGTAAGTAAAAACCACCAAGGTGAAGCATGGGAACAAGAATACAACCAAAAATGATCTATAATTTTGTTCAATCGGTGATCCATCCATAGGACAAAATGTTTCTCCTAGGGGTTACCCACTTGGGTCTGTAACAAAGCCCATCAAACAGTTTATGAAGCTATTGACCCTTCTCCTTTAAGAGTGAAAATAAAATAACATAGGAGCGATAGAGGAAAGAGAGATATTTGGTGTAGAGGATTTTGGACACCCTTAATCTTCTCATTAACCTGAAGAATACCAGAAGTTAGAGATCTATTTTCAAAGAAACAATAAATTTAAAGTGGCCAGTCGAGGATATGATAGCTACTCAGGTGAAAGAAAATTTGGAAAGGATCAAGAAGATAGTAAAGATATGCATTTTTAGCACAGATTCTACCATAGAAGCTCAACAAGAATAATGGACACTGGTAGGGATTGAAGAGGAACTCCTAGCATCAGGGAAGAAGCCACAAGCAGTTATCATTAAAAAAGAAATCATCCTAACTACTGCCCTCTAAATTTCTCAATATTTTCTACCCATCTGATGTTTGGTCAGACAGAAAGCCTGTGGCTTGCCAGTTGTGGTTCTATTATTTTATTGAGCAACAACTTTGTACATTTAAGACAATAATAAAAAGAATATTTCAATTATAAAAAAGAACAGACTCTTGATTTTTTAATGCTCAGTGTCTTTCTTATTCTTTAACTTGAATACGGTGTGACTATTGTCAGAATAATCTGCTAAATATGAACATAGGATGCATCACTGCTAAAAAGGTTTGGCTAAGGTGAATAACAAGCTTTCATCTTTGACTTTTGAATTGTTTGGACTCTTGAGGGGAAAGATTGGAGAGGCAGGGGCCAGGCTTGGTTCAAGAGAGACAACTGGGAATTGGATTGCATATTTACTCTGTGATATTATAATTTATAGATGAGACTAGACAGACAGACATCCTCGAAGGCTTACTGTTGCTCTGTAGACTTTCAAAAGGCTCTTGGCACTGCACTGTTCCCAGGAATTTACCCATCAAGCAGCTTCGTGTCCTTGGACTACTTGAGGACATTGTTTCTGGTGTGATGCAGCTTTATGATAGAATGATTGGCAGTTTTTGCGATTACTGCAGATTTTCTGAAGGTATCACGAGTATTGGGGGTGTCAAGTGGGTGTGTGTTCTCTCTTCCAGACTAGTTGGGATCTACATTGATTACCAACAATTCATCAGGGAATTTACTCAATCTCAGGATAGTTTCCTACTTCATTAGATCCTGGTTTCATTCCTTTTATTTGTAGATGTTGTTGTATAATTGGCCTCCACTCCAGAGGGGTCATAGAGTCAACTCGATGCATTGGATAGATTTTGCAATAATTGATAACAGACAATTAACCTTGGGAAATTATGATCTCTAATACCACAAAAGAGGCCCTCTCCAAGTATATCATTTTCCCTTTCTGTGGAAGTTAATGGAGATTACCACATTTTATGCTTAGGGGTCGAAAACCATTATTTTTCGAATACTGAGAATGAATTAAAATGGATGTTATATTTTGCATAGTGATCATCAAAATAATGGATGTTATATTTTGCATAGTGATCATCAAAATAATGGATGTTATATTTTGGACAGTGATAGTCAAAATCAATCTTGTGTTTCATGCTTGTATTGAAAATGAATGTTGTATTTGAGGCAATAATGATAAGTAGTTCTACCAAGGAATCCATCTCAATCTCATCCTTTTATTATGTATTCCTCTGCAGCTGTACTTATGTAATTACAATAGGTGACCCATCAAATTGCAAACCTATCTGAAATGAATACTGATCAGTCCCATTCAGGAGAGTTTAATAAATATAAAGTTTTATGAAGCCTTCAATATAACAGTCTTTCCAGATTTCAAAAACTAGGCTCATATTTTGTCAACTTAAAATGTTACCTACATTAACAAAATAGAAGGATAACTGTTGTAGAAAGCAGAAACTGCTTGCAGAATACTCTACCAACCATGTGGTGGCCAATGTCGACCTTTATGTAACAAAGATAAGTGTTGAAAGATCAGTAGACCAGACACAATTTTGTGGATTACAGGCTAATGAGATTTCCTAATACATCAACACTTAACTGTGACCTCAGGTGTTTCAATATTAAAAATGATTTCTAACATAGACAATTGAATTGATTTTATTGTTGATATATTATTTTTATTTAACTGACATTGTAGTAGGATTCAATTATGGCATCTACAAGATACTCACATTTGGATAAAGGCAGCCCAGCCAAGGAGATACGCCCATCCTTTGTCAGGTAGACATGCCACTTCTTTGTCATGTTCTCACTCTGTTCAAATTGAAAAGATGTATTAGGGCAAGAAACGGTAAAACCAACACTGATTAAAAAAGTTGGAATTCTGAAATGGTGAAAATTTACCGAGCATTTTCTTATGACGTCATCTACCCAGCCTTCAAATTTTCCCAGACGGCCAAAAATGGTTGGAACTTGGTAAAAAAAATTCAAAAAATCTGACAATAGGAATGTTTGAATGAGTTTTAAAGGGTGGAAATGGATTGAACACCATCAAAAACTCCTAGGACACCCAAAATCTTTAAGTTTGACAACCGTAACCTGGATTTACAAAAATTCTTGCTAGATTTTATCAAAATCCAGTAAGAATTTCCATAATTTTCCAGACAAATTTGAAAGCTAGATAGACTATGGCCTTTCTTACTTGAGCCTTGTTAAGACCTGTGAAGGAAAACATGCCAATCTGTCTGAGGACAAAGGAGCAATCTTTCCCATTTTTATCCTTTACAGAAAAATTATCATACAGTCGCTGCCTCACACCCTTGATTCTTCCATACATAAGTTCCATTTCTGATTTCCATTCATTAGACATGGCAGGATTGCCTACAACATTTGCACAATTTGAGCCCCATGAACTGGAGGATTCGAGTACATTGGTCTAGCAAGCCTTTTAAGTTGGATTTTCACCCTGCCAGAAGTGCATGGACAAATTTAGTTAGCGTTCCATTTAAATAATGCTGGAAGTTGAAGATATTCCAGTAATAAACATATCCACTAGAAAGAATACAATCCAAAGTTTATTAGTGGTACCTATTGGCAACATCTGATGAGGAGCACACAACATTAATAGCTCCTATCCTTTCTGCGTAGAGACCGAGGTTCTTGTTGTAGGATTGAGCAACAAAAACTTCCATCCCACGAGCTACAAACAACCTCACAGATGATGCATTCGCATCAAGACTGCCACTTGCAAATCCCTGTAAGTTCAGGTAATACCGCATATTAAATTGCAAAAATAGGGGTCCTTTCAGACCAATTGTCAGTTCATTACAACAAAGGATTACTAGACATGCAACAACAGAGAGGCTGCACAGAGGAGGAGAGAGGAAGGTGAACCAAGCAAGCATATTCACCCAGGGAGGGCCTCTATGGATGCCCATTGGCATAAAGGTCAGTACCTCATGAATGGAATTTTGGAAATGCTTCTAAGACTATAACATCACAGATCTCTTCCACCTGGGCTGTAAGATCACTTAGCTTCTTTCAATGTAATGAGTAAAAACAATAGAACTGTGAACTCAGCCTTTAAACAGAGCCTATCACTTTTGCTACACTAAAAAAAATTTGAAGATGAAAATCACTTTCTTGAAAGGTTTAGCTTATACTCACATTCTATCTAAATTTCAAAAATCTACCACACTATCTAAAAATCCCATTTCCAATAAAACTTAATTAATAAGTAAATAATGGAAGGTGTTGGACTACTGATTGCAAGGGCTACCTTTTTTGAATTTAGTCTATTCGATCGTACGTTAATTTGGGTTTGAGCTACTAGTTTCAAGGGAATAACTCTTCTGAAGTTTAATTTTATTATCTATAACAAGTTAATTTTGATTGTCTAAAATCGTTGATTTTGATTTGAATCCTATGACTGTCGATGAATATCATCTGATAGATAATTTTGAGTGTTGCATCTAATGGGGATTTCACAATAGCACCTAGTCTCAATCATTTATATCAATAAAACCAATGGCACAATAGCACTTAGTGTCAAGCATTTATATCCATAAAACCACGTATGATAGAGAATTTTGAGTGTTGCATCTAATGGGGATTTCACAATAGCACCTAGTATCAATCATTTATATCAATAAAACCAATGGCACAATAGCACTTAGTCTCAAGCATTTATATCCATAAAACCATCTATTTTAATATGATATCTTTGATTTTTAAAATAGAAAATTTTAGGTTCTCAACAAGTCATTACATATTATGTTGGAGTAATCATCACACCACTATAAAATCCGTAATTATCACTATAGAGATTGTAATTACTCCCAAACCTCTTCATATCATAATCATAACCAATTATTTCAAAAGTAACGATGCTAATTACCTAACCACTTTAGCAACATCCTCACATTTTTAATATATGAGTTGTATTTTTACCTGAACTATAGAACTATAAAGTGCTTGTCACACCCTTGATGAACTTGATGTCTTTTGAGATGTTTGAACTATTCACCACTGACAGTGCATGAGAACTACTTTTGGACAAGAACTATTTGCATTTTTAGCTTTAAAAGAAAAATATTCCATAACACAATTTTGGATTAACATTCAAATGGAAATTTTCAAAATCCCAAACACCTTTTTCACAGATTGCTCTTGTATCTAGAAATTTGTTGAACATATATGCTAGGCATTGTAAAGTATTTGTCACTTGTGGTTGTACACGATAACATGAACTCTTGTGTTTTGTTACTCGAGAGTTCTTGGGTTTTGTGCATGACATGATGAGGCTATGATTATGTTCATTCTATTATAGCAGACACTATAGTAGTTTTTTTAATAATGCAATACCTAATGTTTCAATATTTCTGCAAAGACTTTGAAAAAAAATTCCACATCAAATATAAGATGTTATATAGCTTAATTTTCATCCTGCACAGTCTGCAAATTTATTTAATCTATCCATGATTGTGTACAACTATAGAAAGTTGCTGGTCTCATAAGGTTGGAGAATTAAATGACTGCAGTGGATAACAGTTGAGAACTAAGATACCCTAGCAATGGAGTCTATAGTTTTCACAAACCTGCCATGCACAGATCTACTCGACTTGCCTGTTGGTCGATAACATGTGTTCTATGATTCATCATATGTACAGAACCAATAACATTTACTAAAAGTGAAAAACTAAAATTTTGTATCAATGTTCATATAATATCTATGAAAGAAAAAAACATAATTCAACTAAGTCTTAACTACAATACATATTTTGCAATGCAGAAATTGAGAATGAAGCAAGTGTGACACTACATTATCTTATGTATAAGGCATAAAGATGCAATTATTCATATGATGATATAAATCTTAAAAGGTCCGAGTCAACTTAAATATAGAACTATTCAAGTGTTTACATGGCAAGTTCAGCAAATTGTGTAAATGTTTTAAACACTTTTAGATCATTTACATGTTTCAAATTGATATAAGTTTATCCTCAATTGATCGATTAAGCGCCTATTCTAGAAAAACAAAAATTAAGTATTTAAAAGGGAATGCTAGCCTATGCTGTGTCAGTGATCATGGGATCAATCTCTTTTCCACAGAATTTCATTTTCTGACTCTATATCCACAGACTCTATAATTGTGATTGCTTCACAGACTAAAGGAATCAGATAAAAAGGAATAAAATGTAATTCTTGTGAGCATGGGTCAATCAATGGCCTTGGATATATATTTTGGTGGATTTATGAAATTTTGGTCACTGTGCACTGTGGGTTTCCATCTGCCATGGGTTTTAACACATCACTTTTAATTATACCATCCTATTTTATATTGCCCATACCATATTGCCTTCCTAGTTTCACAGTAATTTTCAATGATAGAAGAAAAGATGAAAATGCACCCACGGGCTTTAATAAAGAATCAGGTCAAAAGATATACTCTCAAAACATTTTCAAGATTGTATAAGAATATCTAAGTTTTACATTCATTCACTTCCATGCAAAATCAACATTTCTGATGAAATAGTTTGACATCCAATGTTTAACTGATTTCTTTCACAGCAACCAATTTAAAAAGTAAGTTACATAAACAAAAAATAATAGAATATATAGCAATTGTATTTCTCGCAAATGTTTAATACAACAACATACATATAATCTTAAATAAGACATCCACAAAAGGATAATACAGCAGATTCATATAGAAAGCAAAGACAATACAGATTAAACAGAAGCACTGAAAACAACCAAAGGTTCGTTCTTCTTATCTTTGAGGTAATTAATTAGAAGGATACTGTGTTGATGGGGACACTACAGACCACATGTCTTAGTCATGATTTGGAGCTTGAGCCTGAGAGAGGTGTTGCACATGTTGTGACACAAAAGCTGAAGCTGGTGTTGCATGCTTGTAATTGGCTTCGTCCAGCAATTGATCCTCAGTCATAAAGGACTCCAGAAAATAAGAGTGTATATCTGAATTGCAATCTTCAGTGGTTGGGCACAGTGGATTTATATTTCCTTGAAGGGTATAGGAATTTGCACCATCTTTTTCCTTGTAGATTTCTTGATGGGTTTCTTCATTGGGTGCACAGTGTTGAATGAAATTAGCTGAAAAAATTTCGTTATATTTATGTCCACCTCTCAAAGCATTTCTAGCAGTTGCTTGATAACCTTGATATGAGAAATGTGGGGCACTGTCTAACCCTGATGAGGGTGCCATGAAAAAGCTACTTTTTAGTGTGTTTGTTCTCAAATATGGAGACCAATCATGGCCTTCTAAGCTCAAATCTTGATTAGGGTAACAATATGGAATTTGCAAGGGTTGATTAACATGAACAACTCCATTAACTGATTTTTGTGGCAGCTTATCTGATAATTTTCCTAAATCAAAAACATCATATGAATAAGTACCCTCACTCCCAATATAAGTAGATTGAGTAGCTTTGGAAGTGCTGGAGGAATTTGCAACAGTGTGAAGGATATCAATTGCTAATGTATCAGGATGATCATTAACATTCTTGATCAGTTTTGGGGAATGGAAAATGTTGTCAACAACTTTGCAGGCTTCGATATTGTCAGACATTGCTGTTTTAGTTTCTTGCAGCTGAATTTTCTGAGAATCAGAAGTTGGGTTGTTGGTATCTTCAGAGTTCACGTTGTCAACTCCTTGGATTTTATCACTATGTAACTGCTCAAGCTCTGATTCAGCAAGGGGTTTGTGCGTCCTTGTATCGATCCGTTCACTGATTAGTTTTTTACTAAGGTGCGTATTCCAGTAGTTCTTGATTTCGTTATCAGTGCGCCCAGGCATTCGCCTAGCTATCAAGGACCACTTGAAAATCCAAATGGATGTGATGCACTGAATTTCACTCTAATATAACCTAACCTAATGTACCCATATATCATTTTTGAATCTCATGAAGGCAAGAAATGTACCTGTTTCCAAGAAGGCGATGCAGTTTGAGAATAAGGTCTTCCTCATTGGGAAAAATCTGTCCTTGTTTAACATTAGGCCGCAGATAATTCATCCATCGTAGTCTACAGCTTTTGAAAAAATGAAGCAACCCTATAATTATACCAGAAAATACAATTTAGAGTGAAACTTATCAATAATTTTCTAACCATATGCTTATACATTTGTTGTATCGGCCATATTTACTCTGTTTAAAGCCTGTATGCAAAATTAAACAGTCAGAAAAATAATTCGAACCATGGGAAAAAATACTAATTGAAGTCATTTGATTTTCATATACAGTTAGATTCATGAAAATAAATGACGAGGCAAATGTATGATCATAATTTTTTTCTCTAAAAGCCTCACGGACCAGAGAGGGTCAGTCAAGTCCCTTGCTCAGCCAGCAAGAAGATCGGTGTGCAAAAAGCCCCAACCACCTCTCCTAAATTCCAGCGAACCAGTGAAAAAATGGGGCGAATCACTCTAACCCCTCCCTCCGACCCTGTAAATCCAGGAAAATGCCATGAAAATCTACTCCAACCAAAGAAAATCGGGGGCGAATTTCATTTTTTCAGTTTTATGCGCCTTTTTTTTTGGTGGGCTAATATTTAATAATTAATTATTTTTAAAATAATTATTGGGCTAACTTTATTAAACTATGGAAAATGGGTTTTATATAAAAAATTCGTCCTATTATAATTTAAAATCCCTTAAAATTCGCCTTTGGGCTAAAATTCACCCCTAAAATTTTCCCTGATTTTGACGTAGTTATTCATAACACAGCTATTGATCTTAAAAGAAAATTCATTACAAGAGTTATACATATTTATGAAGAAATCTAACAGAAAACTTAGAGACACATATTAAACTAATTATTAATAATGTAGAGTCTCAATCTTTCCCTACACATATCTAACATATGTTACTGTTTTATGTTCCATATGGATAAAAACCTGTAAATAACTTAGACATGTTAACACTAATTCCTTCAAATCATTGAGTTTTCACATTTACTTATCTGTATTATGCAATTTGAAATTGTGGTCCTCCCAACCTTCAAGAGAGATGATTACGTCCTCCTCTTGCCCCCGTGCTCCAATCCTGAAAGGTACGGGTTAACAGTGGATATTTCTGTTGTGATCTTAGGACACCTAGTCCAGTCAGTACCAGAAATAATTCGGAATTTTATAACTATTTCCACTGGTCACTACCAGCTCTGGAAAATTTTCACTCTCCCTTTCTCCATCAATAGAACCCCTAATCCTCACTGGGATTAGTCTCTTATCCCCAGAGGAGCAGGTAATTGTTTCCAATTTTCCCCAACCACCTTCCAGTTCTTGGAAAACATTTTACCATCAACTTTTACTTTTTATGAAGTTATTTTCCATAACTGATTTTATTATTTATAATTAATAAATTTTTAGCAAACATTAATAATTCCAGTATTTTCCTAAAACAATAATTAAAAATGTATTTTAACTAGATAACAAATAGTTATCATTAATGCAACTGTCACAACTTCCCCCCCTGGAAGTAACACCGTCCTCGGTGTTTCACTCTAGCTCTGAAAAGAGCTTTGGGTAAGCCTCATGCACAAATATTTCGTCCTCCCAAGTAGCCTCATCTTGGCCGAAGTGCTTCCACTATAGTTTAACCTGGGTGATGACTCGCTTCGGGAGCATAATTTCCCTCCAGTCAAGTCTATGTTGCGGCTCAACTAGAAACTCGCCGTCTGGCTCTACCTGCAAAAAACAAAGTTACTTGTCAAATTCTCATAAAGAAATCTTATTTCAAGTTAGGATTTTTAATTCTATCCTACCTGTATATTCTACTAATGAATTATGTTCTTTGAATCATGCACATAATGCTTTAACAGGCATACATGAAACACATTGTGTACTCGGATGTGACTCGGTAAAGCCAGTCGATAAGCCACAGGTCCTACCTTTTCCAAAATTTGGAAGGGTCCACAGAACCTAGGAGCCAACTTGGCACAAGAGGTCCACCGCAAGGTACTCCTTTTAGGTTTGATCCTCACATACACATGGTATCCCACTTCAAATTCCCGATAAGACCTCGTTTTATCTGTGTAGATCTTCTGCCAATCTTGTGAAGCCTTTAAATTTTGTCTTATCTTCTTTACTTCTGATTTCATTTCAGCCAGCATATCTGGTCCCAACATTAATTTTGTTTCGGGGCTGCTCTAATTGATAGGTGTGCGACACTACCTCCCATACAAGGCCTCGAAAGGACTCATCTTAAGAGACTCATGATAACCATTGTTGTAAGAAAATTCAACAAGTTGAAAATAGTCTTCCCATTTGGTTGGTTGTTGCATCACATACATGTGCAGCATATCTTCCAACACTTGGTTTAATCGCTCTATTTGACCATTTGTTTTGGGATGATAAGCAGTGCTAAAGTTTATTTGGGTCCCCAATCCTGTAAACAGAGTCATCCAAAATGCTAATGTAAACTTAACATCCCTGTTTGAGATAACCGTCTTCGGAATACCATGTAGTCTGAAAATTTCTCTCATGAAAATTTTTGCTATCTGTACAGTCTTATAAGTAGACTGCACAGGAATAAAATGTGCAGATTTACTCAATCTGTGCACTACCACCATGATGGAGTCATTTTTTCTTTTTGACTGTGGTAAACTTGTAATGAAGTACAGGGAATATGACCTCCCACTTCCATTCAGGTACCAATATGGGCTGCAACAATCCTGCGGGATGTTGATGCTCCAATTTCACCTGCGGATACTCCAAACATTTATTTAAATACTCGGAAATATTTTTACGCATACTAGGCCAGAAATACACCTTTCTAATTGCAGTCAAATTTTTTTTGTATCCTGGGTGACCTGCATAATTTCTATGATGGTATTCATTCATTATCAGGTCCTTTAGGTCCACACGGTTTGGTACATACACCTTACCTCTAAAAGTTAGCATCTGATCATCATTTACTCCATACTCAGAAGTACTTCCTTGCTTTCTAGTTTCTTCCATTTGTTGCCAATGGAATTGATATTCCGAATCTTTCTTTGCTTCTTCTTTCACTTAATCTAAGAATTTATTTTCAAGCTAATTGTAGTAAATCTCATAGAAAAAATGCAGCTTCCTACTTAGAGCATTAGCCACCTAGTTTTCCTTACCTTTCACATGTTGGATGTCCATATCAAACTCACTTAGAAAGGCATTCCACCTTGCTTGTGAGGAATTTAAATCAGCTTGTTTGAAATAACTAGTCAAACTGCTATGATTTGTTTTTAGCACAAAATTTTTACCCAACAAGTAATGTCTCCATACTCGGAGAGCATGTACTATTTTCGTTAATTCCAGATCATAGGCTGAGCACCTTTGTCCATGTTATTTTAAATATCTTGACTCATATGCCACTACTTTGCCTTCTTGCGATAAAACTGCCCCAACACCCTCTTTGATTACGTCTGTAAAAAATTTAAATTATTTTTTGGGGTCAGCTACCCTCAACACTGGTGCAACGGTCAAAAGTTGTTTCAGCTTTTCAAAATTGTTCTGACATTCAACAGTCCACTTGAAGACTTTTCCTTTTCTCTGCAAAGAATTATTAGGAAAATAAATTCTGGAAAATACTTTAATAAATCTTCGATAGTACCCAGATAATCCCATAAAGGATCGAATATCTGTCACATTTTTGGGTACTCACCATTCCATGATTGTCTTGATTTTCTCTGGATCAACAACAATCCCTTATGCTGAAATAACATGGCCTAAATACTGAATCTATGTTTTAAAGAAATCACATTTCCTGAACTTAGCGTACAACTGGTGTTTTATTAGCATTTCCAACACAATCCTCAAATTCTCTTTATGTCCTTCCTAGTTTTTAGAATAAATTAAAATTTCATCTATAAATATAAGTACAAAATTATCCAGGAAAGGATGAAATATTACACATATTAACCTCATAAAGGTTGTTGGTGCATTTGTTAACCCAAAGGGTAACACCACAAATTCATAATGCCCATACCTGGTATGGAATGTAGTCTTGCATATTTCTTGATCCTTGATTCAGACCTAGTGATATCCAGATCTTAAATCGATTTTAGAAAACACTGTGGCCGCCTTCATTTGATCAAACAGATCATCAAACCTGGGTAAAGGATAAATTGTTAAGTTTTCTGTAATCCATGCACATCGCATGGTTTCGTCCTTCTACTTTACAGACAGCACTGGTGCTCCCCAAGGGGACACACTCGAATGAATGTAACCTTTGTCCAGCAGTTCCTGTAACTGCATTTTCAATTCCGTTAGTTCTAGAACACTCATTCTATAAGGATCCCTTGACACAAGATATGTTGAGATTCAACAAGATGATGAGCTTAGTGAAAAGTAAGCACCTTCACTAAGTGGGGCCCGCAGGCTATTTTTAGGTGTATGTCTATTTTTAGACATGGTGAGTATATTCTATAAGTTGCAGGATGATATTTGTAGATGGTTGGTCAAATGTGGAAAATAGATGAAATTCTATTTTTAGAATATTGGGCGAAGTCTATTTATAGATCGTCAATCTAAAAATAGGTGCATGTCGATTATTATTAACCCTTAATAATAATCCAACAATAAACATCAAATTATTCTCTTGGAGAAATTTATTTCAATGAAAATATTTGGAAAATCAGTGGGATGAAGGAATTATGTAATTCCTAGGGTTATTGGTGGCTCATGCATGAGGGACTCAATTAGAACTAAAGTGGAAAAGTTATGACAGAGTTGGAAGAGTAGTTATAGGAGTTGTTATTTAGTTTAACTCAGTTAAGTGAGGTAAACTTAGTTGAGCTAGTTGTATCTAGTCTAACTGAAAGATAAACTAGTGAGAGTTAAGTGAATTAATTAGTTAATTAATTCACAACTAATAACTCAATAAAAAATGAACAAATACAACAATTAACTACTTTCATGTCAGTTCCAGTGGAGACCCAATGGAGAGATAGGTGAAAGGGTGAGATGGACTATTTGTTATGACTATAGTGATGCATTCAATGCATCTAACACACATTGGAGTTGAAAATGAGGATTGCATAGTCAAGGCTAGGCTAATTCGAATTGATTCAGAGGTCTTCTTCAGCAGGGATTATGCAGTGGAGGAAGGCTGTCAGGAGGCAAGAAATTGGTGCATAGATATGCAAATTTCTGCATGATGGTGTGTAATGATTGTTGATTGTACTGAGAGCTTGATGTACTAAGATTTGAATGGGATTGTTACATGATTCCATTGATATACATAATATATGATATTTTGGGTTTTTAGCTTTAAGTTTACCCATTAAACAACTGTGTTATGTGTGATTGAATTTATTCACATGTGTTTGCAATTGAGTTTTAAATTTACGCAAGTTTAACAGTGGAAGGATTCTGTATTTAGCAAGAAGATAAATATTGTTAGATCAGGAGAATATGGTAATACATTAGTATTAATAAATTTCTACATGGTATCAGAGCAATATTGATCACTGGAGATTGCAATTGTGAATAAGTGTTGAGTTTTGTGCTAGTGGACAATTCGAATTTGCTGCAGAAATTTCTTGGTGCGACAGTTGAGTATTCATTGAAACATATTTCAATGGGTTTCGATTGGAGTATGCCCTTAAGGGTAGCTTGAATTACATAGCCTGGAAGGATAGGATGGAGGGATTGCTTGAAGATAATGGACTAAAGGAGTTCATTGATAGAAATGTTTCTAAGCCTACTTCTAGAGATGCTGCAGGACTTGACGCATGGAAAAAGAAGGTAGAAAAGACAACAAGAATTCTATTGGCAGGTGTGAAGGACCATACTGTGTCAAGCCTTCACAGGAAAGCCGCTCCATTTGCAATGTGGAAGGCTTTGACAGATATTTTCCAAAGTAGCAACGACTAGATGAAGTTGGCGCTGAAAGATAAGCTCAGAAAATTAAAAATGGAGAAGGGCAACAATATTCCAAAATATCTCACGAAGTTTTTCCAATGTAGGGATGAAATGGGAAGTGTGGGGATTACAGTTGAGGATGATGACTTGGTGAGCTTGGCTCTCCTTGGGATTTCGAAGACTTGGCATAGCTACGAAGACTCTATCAATGGACGAGAGAACCGTCGGTTGGGAGCAACTTTGGTTGGACTTTGCAGGTGAGGAACAAGGCGAAGTACTGTGATGGTTTCTACAGAAGAATGATGATGAAGACACTGGCACACAAACCAAGCAAAAGGAAAGGGGAATAACCTCTATCCAAAATCCGAGGCTAATGGAAAGAAGTCAGGATTTCGGTCAAAGTGAAGTGTTTTCACTGTCACGAACATGGGCATCTCGCCACTAACTGCCCATAGAAAAAGAAGAACAAGAAGGCTGCTGGAGATGCAGCTGGAGAGGCCTTAGCCTCCCAATTTGAACTTGATTTCTCTTTGATCTCATGCTTGGTTTCAAGCTAATGGGATCGGTGTGGTACCTTGATAGTGGTGCATCTTTCCATGTGACGGGAGACAAGGAGTTGTTTAGTGACTTGGAGGAGAAGGATCTCCAAATGCATATAGAGATGGGTGACGATGGTAGATACAGTGCGACCGACATTGGAACCATTACCTTTGAGAGGATCAGTGGAAACCATTCGAAGTGTTTTAAAATATCCTATGCAGGTTGGGTGTTTGAAGAAGAATTTGGTCTCGCTCCAATGTTGGAAGACAAGAGGCGGCGACGTTGTTTTCAACAGGGAAAAGTTTTCTGACATAAAACAATGGGTCAACCAAGAGAATAGTGATTCAGCAGCATGGAATCTCTACAAGCTAGAGGTATGGTCGCATCGCAATGATGGAAAATCAAAAGAAGTGGTGAGTCGATGAGGGTGAATTACATACGAGAGATCGGGGCCGTATCTTCACCATGGTGCCTCGAAGATTTTGGCAGCAGTATTTATAATGGACTTCCCGATGGGTACTTGCACGCGATTTTAATATGGTAGACAAATTTGGCATTTTGTGAAGACCACCTTTCATGAGAAGGAGAACCATGCTTCGGTGATGTTGTGTGGATTAATCCGTCTTGCGGACAAGATTGATCTCCCTAGTACTAAAAGTATCTAGCAACAAACATCCAAATAAACGAATCTTTCTCTAAGCATATATGATCTACGAAAAGCTCTATAGAGGTGTAAAAGACTTACCATATGTCCAGTGCTTGTTTGAAGTCGTTACTATCCCTCGCACGCTTGAAGGAGTTTTCCTCGTAAACCTGTAGTCACAAACAAGAAAAATATTACATAGTACCTGTATAGAAATCATAATAAACCATGCTTATCATAGTGATCAAGGAATCTATGAAATAAACCATTAACTGAAATCTTATCGAGAAAAATGAGTATATTTGTATTAATTTCAAAAGAAGGAAAACCTTACAACCTAAGCCTTGATGTTGCACAGGAATTCTCGGGGTCCGAAGCAGGAGTCTCCTCTACTTTGATAAGCTCTGCACTCCTCCAACCATGACGAATAGAGGTATGTAATCTCTCCTCACAAAAGTCTTAGTTAACTGAGTCTGAATCTCAACAGCACTTAACTTCAAATATTATAAAGCTTGAACTCCCCTTGAGGCTACCCAATGCCTCTATTTATAGTGGAAAAGAGGAGGTTTTCTGTTCCAACTATGAAGGGATATAATCCTCCTTCAAAGGGATAAGCTCCTCACATCAAGGGGTTAGCTCCATAAGGTAAGGGATACATGCACCTCATAAGAGCGGTTCTATCACCGCAAGATATTTTCTGGAAGCTTCTAGAATTCACTTTTATTGAGCTTTTTGGAGTTTACTTGCGCCTTTTTGATCTTACAGGGGTCCACACCTTTAACACAGATAAAGTGCGTTCAGGTACGCAAGAGAGCTGAACATTAGGTGCAGGACCACAGGCAAGATAGAGAGAAAGTGCGACACCAAAGTTTAGGATATTTTTAGGAACATTTCTCTGATTTTCAAGGCTTGACATGAGGAAATGATATGTTAGACTTGCAAAGGGAGAGGTATGAGTAATAATGAGCTCATACACATAGCAGAATGTCAGGATGAAAATTGTTAGTGTAACATATTGCCCCCTAAAGTGAAAAGTCTGGAATAGATGATGCTGAAGTCTGTCATATATGAAGAGTGCAGTACTTTATCATTTCAAGGATCATCCTGTGGACACCGCAGTCGGAACCTGTAAAAAAATTCAATGCAAAATATATATATATATCATTGCTGAGGTAGGCATTCCCATACTCAGATCAAAACTAACTAGAAACTAATTCAAACTGTTATGATACAGGAATGATTTTGAGTACATCACAGTATAGACGTGTATAGACATAGTATGGACGCAACCATCTGTTTATAAATAGTCCACTGTATAAATGATAACAAAATTCCTCGCAGCCTTGATGGTAGAAACTATATCTAGGGTCTTGATTTCCTCATCTCGAACTAGTACGATTCTATCCATGTGAATGAATGTGTTGAAGTTGAACATGGTAGAAACCACTTGATTACTAGTTAATGATGTAAAATGTTAACAAGTGTGAGAGTAACCACCAGTAATGTCAATGGCTCTCAAAGTACCCAGTACAATCCATGAAATGTGAATGAATGAGCTAAATTCGAACATGTCACAGAATCATTCGATCGAAGGTCAATGATGTAACTTGTCGTCAAAGGCGAGAAACCTGCCATTGAGGCATGCAGATTTCGAGGTACTGACGATTTCTAGATCAACTTCCTAGATAATGAGTTGTTGTCGATAGAAAGTGATCCGTCGTAGGCAAACCCATGACACGAAATCATAGATCAAGTTTTGAAAATATATTGGCAAGGACTGACTCAGGGATGGTCAAAATGGATGACAGATATTTTGCAGATGAATGGTTTATTTGAATTGTCCTCTTGAACACATAACGACACTGGAGATGGCTTAATAGCAATTGACCCAAAGCTAATACCCAGAAACCGAATGAAGACTTTCAAATGAGGTTTGATTAACTCTTAGACAAAGGATTTCCCAACCTAGGTGAATGAAAGTGTCGTGTTCAAGAGTGGTTAAATGGATTTTCGAAAATTCAAAATACAACAAACAAGTCATTTTTCTCTCTTTTCCCCCACCATTTCTGGCAAGTACCTCTTTATTTTTGACAAGCTTGAGGAGGATAACATTTGCTTGTTTATAAGCTCATCCTTTGGATGAGTCCAACTTAGTTTAAGATTTGAACCCTAAGAAGGAGTGGTCCGTTCCTGTTAAAAATTAAACAGGTCCTTTACTGTTAAATCTTAACGAGTCCAGTATAGGAGAAACTCGATGTTTTTCAATTTTAGGGAGTCAGAAGAAAAAACTTAAGAAAAATCCATGGGTGTAATTTTTCATAAATTTAGTCTCTCGAGCCTGAAAAAGGATAAAATAATACGGGAGAGAACTCTATTGACCGTAATTATTCAACGTATACCTTTTTCGTAAATAGTCCATTTCAGTCCGTAAAAGGGGTAAACTTATACTGAAGGGACGATTATTCATTTACTTTAACGAGTTCGAATAATCAAGTGCTCGGCAATATTTTCATGTTTAGAGAGTTTGAAAAGGGCTTAAAAGAGAACTCCAATGTTTCTCTTTTTCATAAATTTTTGAAAGAGTCCAAAAAAGTGATAAAAGTATGCTCTTTTGTTGAAAAATGATCAATTCTCCTGAAAAATCCAATTTCTGCACAAACACTTGAAACATTACACATATCTGTTTAAGATAAGTAAAAATGCTTTCAAAATACCCTTTTTAAAGTGAAAAATAAACAAATTAAAAATTTATCTATTCGAAAGAACTTATAAAAAGGAATTTTTCAACTTCATTTTTACCATTCAAGTTCAGAGTGAAAAGTAGAAGCTTTTGGGTAAAAAAGTTCCTTTGAAGATTCCGGAAAATATGTCCGACGAAATCGAGAACCGTCAGTCCCAGGTAATCCACAACCTCGTAATCTTGCATTTCATCTGTTTACAATTCAATTTCAGGCTTTAGATTTTATTTTTGAGGGAGAAAAATAATTTAAGAAATCGCCCGCGGAGGTCCGCAGGTGCCACACATGGGACCTGCGGACCCCGACTTTTTCCTATGTAGAAAAAAGTAGTGGGTCCGCATTTTTCCTACAGAGTGTGTGTGTTCCTATGCACTGTGTACGAAGGGAAAGTGCGGTCCCCACGTTTTTAAATTTCAAAATTAAATTTCTCATTTGGCGCCCAAAAATTTTCAAATTAGATTGTTCTAACATATCTTTTTATGCATTGTAGGATCAGCAAGATGTTGATTTGGAGAGAACGTGAGCATGAGGATGTGGATGACGCCGCGATGCTCCATTTTCCCACAATGCAGGCATTAAGAGCATGCAGTTTGTATAAATTCTGGGCCATTCAGGGCATGAGGGCACATCTAGACCTCCTGACATGGCTAGTAAACTGGTGGAACGTGCAGGACCAGTGTTTCATTATTGGTGGCCACCGACTCGAAATTGAGTTGGAGGATATTTATTTTCTGACTGGTTTGTCCAAGAGGGGTGAACAACTTTCCTTGTTTGGGACTAGGCCAGGTGGCCAAACTGTCGCTAGTCTTCGACAAGAGTTCTGTAATGATGAGGCAGACCCCAGGGACAAACGGATTGATATGAAAACTATCATCCGTCCCGAGCTGAAAGTTATTGCGTTTACTGTTACCAGACTGTGTGGGAGTGCAGCACTGCATGTAGCTACCGGTTTCTAGATGCGCATTGCTATGGACTGTTTTCAAGGCACCATTTTCAACTGGTGCGAAGCTGTGTTGGCCAATGTAAAAGGCCAACTAACTAGAGAAAAAAATGGAAAACTAAATAAATTTGGATATGGATCCATCGTGGTCACTTTTGCTCTAGAGAGGATCCCCATGTTGGCTCCGCAAAGTATTCCTGTTGATGTTGGTCGACCCCAAGAACCTAGGATGGTTCGTTGGGTTGCATTGATGGCCCGTCACGGTATTGAGGGCACTGAGATTGTTCGATTTCGTCCTTCATATTTTCGTTGGCTAGACCGCCAACTTTTTTTCATAGAGGACTTTCCATACACCGGGATAGATTTCCGCGACGACCGGGAGATGACTCTCCCAGCAGGGGAACAGTGGGATGAATCAGGTAAAATCATTTCCAACAAATTCTAAGTTCTAATAATTTTTTTATTTTTGATCGTCTTGACAATTAATAACCAAAAGTTTTTTGAATGCAGATGTGGGCCCACGACGACCAGCCCATCTCCAGCCTTATGACAGAAGACAACCAGTTGCAGTCGCACCAGCCCCAGTAGGCCAATCAACAGAAATCTTGTCTGATTTAGAGCATCATCTAGAGCGTTTGACTCTAGATATTCCAGAGACGGACATAGATGAGATTCCACTCAGATTTCAGAGATACGTGATTGGTGTTCCAGGACCTTTTAGGAGGTTCATATGTAGGGTGGCCCGGGCAGTGGTTTCTTATCGTGATCACCATCAGTGATGGGATGATCGTGTTGTAGACTCATACTTTTGACTTTTGTGTTATCATTTTTCCGATCATAAGGTGTTTCCAACCTATGATCGAAGACGATGTATATTTTTTGAAAACACTTCTATACTATGATATATCACTTTTTACCAGCTATCTGTGTACATATTATGGATGTTGTTTGTTTTACTGTTTTGATCATTGCAAATTTCTATTTATCATACTAGAAGCAACTGCGTCTGCTAATGTATTTAAATGTCTTGGAATATGTTGATATTCAATGTAATCAAATTCACGTTCCAAGAGACGAATTCTTAAAAATAACTGTAATAACACTGGATTTCTAATGGCATAAACCCTGTTAAGTTGTAATACAACAAGTTTAGAATCCAACCTAACAATCAAACTCCGAATTCAAAATGATATGGATTCAGATAATAACTCAATCACTGCACTATACTCGTAAATGTTATTCGTTGTTTGACCAAGGCTTACCCCATGCATGGATACTAACTCGTCAGAGGGTGAATAGATAACCCAAGCTGCGGAAGAAATGTTCCGTGTACTACGACAAGCACCATCAGCAAAACCAATGTAGGTTTGAAGAGACGTCGACATCTACAATATCAAGAGTAAAACTCAGATAAGCAGGAATAGTGATAAAAAACACACTTCTAAACTAGGCACGCTTTTCTAATCTAAGACACACCAACAGTAAAGAAATCTAATCTAATAAAAAATCTCCACACCAAGTTTAAGCATAATATCGCTTCAGATAAAGTCCATTTCTGCGTTTATCTAAAGGGACACCATCAAAATCTATCAGCTCATAGGGCCCTTTTGCTAGCTTTTTCTTAACAATGAAAGGACCATGCCACATGGGCACGAATTTCCCAACTCCTAGCTTATCGTTGGCTTGATCATAAACTAAGACTAGGTCTCCTTCTAAAAAATTTCGAGGGGTAACACTTCTATCATACTGAGCTTTTATTCGTTTAACATGAGCCTCGTTTGCTATTACGACATTTCGTCGATTCTCATCCAGCTGAGCTAAGTACAGGAAACGTTTCTCCTCCTCAGACGTAGCTGGGAGTAATTCTATGGCTAATTTCAGTGACGGAATTTCGCATTCAATCGGCAACACAACTTCCAAACCGTAAACGAGTTGAAAGGGAGTGAAACCAGTTGATGTTTTTACTGAGGTTCGATATGCCCAAAGTGTTGAAAATAACATGGAATGCCAATTCGTTTTGTGAATACCAATAATTCGTCTAATCATGGTGACTAAAACTTTATTTATGGCTTCAACCAGACCATTGGCTTGCGGATAATACGGAGTGGAACTATCATGGCGCAGGCCAAGTTGATCTGTCAGTTCAGTCATCATGACATTCCGAAAATGACTTCCATGATCTGTAATAATGGCTTGAGGAACACCGAACCTAGAAATTATGTGATTAAATACGAAAGTTGCAACAGTCTTGCCGTCAGCTGAAAATGTAGGCATCACCTTGGCCCACTTAGTAAAATAATATACTGCTAAGATAATATACGCATGCCCCCCGGCCGAGTGAGGGTTACATGTAATAAAGTCGATACCCCATTTCGCGAAAGGACCAACAACAATTATGGGATGAAGAGGAGAAAGTGGTGCGCACATCTTATGATAAAAAAGTTGACAATTGTGGCATTTTCAGACTGCATAAATACAATCTTTGAATAACGACGGCCAGAAATAGCCAGCGCGCAATATCTTTTGGGCTGTGGCATACCCAGACATATGACCGCCACATGCTCCAGAATGGCAGTCATTTAAAACCTTTTTAGATTCTTCATGAACAAGACAGCGTCGGAAAATAGAATCCGCTCCACGACGATAGAGTGTATCACCAATAATATTATACTGTTGGGATTGGAAGCGTATTTTCCGTCGCTGAGATCGTGAGATTTCAGGCCGAAAAGATTGGGTTTGGAGATAAACAATAATATATCCATACCATGGATTGAGAGTACTGATAAGAAAAAAAGATTCGTCCGCAATGGGCTCTTCTGCCACAGTTTCAGTATCAGTAGAGGGGAAATCACACATCAGTTCTGCAAATACCAAAGATTTCTTTGCCTTGGATTTTTCAAACTCCAAGTCAAATTCCTGCAGGATGACTATCCCTTTGGAATACTTCCCCCCTAGCAATTGTTTGGTTAAAATGTACATCATAGGGTTGCAATCAGAAATTATTGTGGTTTTACATAACAATATGTAGTGTCTAAATCTTTGGACAGCTTGAACAACCGCCAATGCCAATTTCTCCACATGTGTGTATTTGATCTTGGTCGGATGGAAATTCCGACTAAGATAGTAAATCACATGTTCAGTGTTAGATTCATCTTCCTGAACTAAAACCATCCCAATGGTGGAATGAGAAGCAGCGAGGTACAAAACGTAATCCTGGTTGTAGTTGGGAGGATGTAATAACGATGCATGGGTCAACGCATGTTTAAGTGCATCAAAAGATCGATCAGCGATCTCATCCCAAAAGAATGGAATGTTCTGTTTCAACAACCGGGTAAAACCCTTTGTAAGCTCGACATAGTTAGGAATGAATCGACGTAAAAAGTTTTCTTTCCCCTGCAAACTTTGGAGTTGGCGTAAAGTCGAAGGAGGAGGTAATTTAACAATGGCTTCAACCTTCGACGGATCGACGTGAATGCCTGCTTTCGAAACAACAAATCCCAGTAAGCGACCCGACTCTACACAAAAAACACATTTGTGTGGATTTAGCCTAATTCGATAATGACGACATCTCATAAAGATAGCTCGTAAGTGAGTGAGATGGTCGGCCCTACGCGATGAATGAGCAAGTAAATCATCGAGATACGGCTGCACAATGTGCTTGATGTCATGAAACACATAAGACATTGCCCTTTGAAAATTTTCTCCAACGTTCTTTAATCCAAAGGGTAACTTGCAATAAGAAAACGTCCCCCACGGACAAATAAACGCTGTTTTTGGCTGATCAGAAGGGAGTATGTTTATTTGATTATACCCAGAAAATCCATCCATAAAGGAAAACATTTCACTGCTGGCACAATCATCGATTATTTGATCGATATAGGGAGTTGGATAATTGTCTTTAGGACAAGCTCGATCAATATCCCTATAATCGATACATACTCGTATCGTTCCTTGTTTTTTAGTCACAGGAACAATATTTGATACCTAATCCGTTAAGGGAATTGGATAAATGAAACCCGCACGAAGTAATTTTTCAACTTCTTCTTTGATAGCAGCAGTTTTTCTAGGATGCGTTTGATGTAGACGTTGACGAACGGGTTTGGCATCCGGGTAATTTTTGATTTCATGTACGACAATTGACGAATCAATTCCTGGCATTTCTTCATAGGACCATGCAAACACATCACGAAATTCTTGAAATAGGGCTTTATAAGTTTGAATTTCATCTTCAGTACAACAAGCACCTATATGAATGTTTTCAATTATTCCTGGTTTTATTGAAATCTCAATTGGAACCGTTCGAGAAATATTTTCCAAATTTAACTCAGAATCAGGATTTTGCAATGGATTCTGGGGTTCTTTGACATATTCAGCAGTAAAAATTGAAGCGAAATCATCTTCAAAATGATCAAGTTCAGGTAAAAACAAAGATCGGTGATGTAGATATTCCCATGGTGAATCATCAACAGACAAAAATTCACAAATTTTCTCATCAGTATGAACAAGATCAGGAAATGCCGTTGTGGCTGAACTAGATATAGAAGGTGATTCCTCATGGATCCCATTCATTGGATCAATTTCGGTTGAAGAGGGGTCAGAAAGTGACTGTACAGCCTGGTATGCAATTTCAAATGGACTCAAAGGCATCATGCCATCAATTGAATCTAACTCGGAGTCGGAAGGTACAATCCAAGGATCATCAAACATAACAATGTATGATGAAATCATGTGAATAGTTGCAACAGAAGGAGATACGTTAGGAGGAGGAAAGGAAAAAGTTCCTCGTAAACCAGAATCTTTAATCAAACCTACTCCAAAATCCTTATAAGGGACAACCGCTTTACCAACGTGCTGGATTGTTTCTGTAGAGGCTGGGTCAGAAGAAACATAAGTTAACTGATCTATTGTAACGATCCTTCCTTGATATGGAAATTTTATGAGTCGAAAGACTGAAGAAACAACAGTAGTCATAGCATAAGTCCAACTACGACCCAGGAGAAGGTTGTAATCTAGAGGGGCATCAACCACTTCCACATCTAGATTTATGATTTTACCTTCGACCCCTATGGGTAAATCCTGCAAAATACCAAAAGGGTGGAAACCTCGACCATAAAAAGCCTTAAGAATCATCGGAGATTGGTTGAGTGTAGGAGAACCAAGCAATTTCCAACACTGAATCGACATAATACACGTTGAAGCTTCCTCATCAATCACAGTCCCATAGATTGGTATGTTTTTGACTAACATTGGAATTTGGAAAGCCATTTGGTGAGGTAGGCAAGGTGTACTATTTTCTAAATCGAAGATTATAAGATTAGAATCCTGAATATCTACAGCTCCTATGGCAGACAAAAGAAATTTACGCTGTGCTGGGCATGATTGCAGCACTTCCAAAGCCGACATTGCTGAAGGAGAAATAGCTAAGTCTTCAACAATGTTGTAATTCTGAGCAGCTCTCGCATGTGGATTGAAAGCTGATTTACGAAGAACACCTTTAGCAGGCGGTTTGATTATTAAGTCTAGATTTTGTTTCTCGATCTGTAGCGGACCAAAAATAGGAGGAGGTGTAGTTGATGTATTTGCACTAGAAGATTTTTCTTCTTTACCATCAACATGATTCTTAGTACCATAATCTTGCAATCGCGTCGCAATCCTTACATGATACATCATCAAAATTGGCTCTTCTGAGGCAGATGAGGTGGAACCAACCATTTTACTATCTTGATTCGGAAAAGGATCTTTCAAGACAACAGGTTGTTGTGAACCTTTGATGAATTTTGCAACCTCTGCTCGATGTGGGCATTCATTAGTAAAATGATCCTCATCACAAATGTAACAAGGATAGCGAGGTTTGCGCTTTTCGTCATTGGATTCATTTTTATCAGTTTTCTCTTTGGAATTCTTTTTGTTTTTATTTTTCCCTTTATTTTTACCACTAGATTTAGATTTAGCCGTAGATGTCTCTACGACATGAATGTCGGCAAAAATTTCGGGGGAAGATTCTCCTTTCGGGGAATCTGGTAAAGTTATAATAAGAGAAGAATTATTTGAAGATTTCTTCTTACTTTTAGTATTGACTGTACCAATCATACCATCAGCGACATGAGACCCTGAAGGAGAAGCAACTCTTTGACCTTGTTTTGGAAGGTCGGGGATTTTTTCATGTAAAGTACCTGACTGCGTATAAACGAGGTCAAGGTACTGAGCTTGAGAAATTACTTGCTCTTCAGTAACAACACTAGCCTTAGCTACATCTTCAGTGATCTTGGGCAACAATGATTTAACAAACCATTCCGCCAAAATTTGATCTGGAATGTAAACTTTCACCAAACGCCTTCTACGTTGCCATTCATGAATATGATCAGAAATATATGTAGACGTAGATTGTTTTAGTGAAGTTAATAATTTCGTGCCATTGTCATATCTGACAGGCAACTGAAAATGAGTCAAGAAGGCAGTTTCTAACCGACTGAAATTATTAAACGAGCCTCGCGGTAACTCAATGTACCATTTGGCTGCAAGACCAATAAGAGTTATTTGGAAAAGACGTAAGCGAATCGAATCATCAATGATTGAATTAGACGCACACTAGAGGTGATAAGTCATAATGTGATTTGACGGATCCTCTCCTGACTTACCTTCGAATTTCGGTATATCACTGGGAAACTTATGCGGCATTGGCAGCCAGTACGGATAATAGAAAATCGGATCATTCGTAAGTCGCGTCAAGTCAGTTAAATCAAAAGTTGCAATAAATGGTAACTGACGGTTAGGGTCACGAAAAACTTGAGTAGCCAAAGCAGTTCCAGGAGGTGGATACCCAAGATAACTGGGAATTGGATTTGCGTTAGGAATTGTGTAACCTCCTGGAAAACCAGGATTAACCAGACCAAACTGGGGTTATTGAGGCTGCTGATAAGTATAGCCAGGGTACGGTTGATATTGATAACTTGGATTTTGTGAACCAGGACCGAATTGAGGATATCCCTGGTACGGTTGATACGTGAATTGCGGTTGACTTGTGACAACTGTACTTGTACCGGCTTGTCCTGCAGGCATCTGAACCGAAGTATGAACTGAAGGTCCTGACTGGGGTACAGAGACTTGAGGGATTTTCACGGATGCAGGGATAGATGAACTCGGAGTTACAGATACTCCAGAAACAGGTGTTATAGGTTGAACAGACGTTGCAACAGTTGCAGTAGTTTGAGGCGGAGTCTGAGGTGTACTAGGCGCAGACTGCTGAACAAAACTAGGTGCAGGAATTTGAATAGTAGGTTGGACAGGTTGCTGGGTTGGACCAGAAACCAAAGGCTATCCAGGTTGAAAAGGCAACTGCACATTAGGCTGCATTGGTTGTTGATATTGGGACGGATCCCACACCATATTCATTCTGGGGTATTGTCCCGCAGAAGGCTGAACGTAAGGACCATAACCTTGTTGAACGTAGGGTTGATAAGTAAGTGGTAAATTTCCGGCTCCTTGTATAGATGACTGAACAGAAGGCTGTTGGTAACCTTGAATTGGGTACTAACCTTGAGTTTGATAACCCTGAGGTGCGTATTGAAGCTGGGGTTGATAAGGACCCTGAGGAGCATATTGAGCTTGGGGTTGACCCTGGGGTATGTACTGTCCTAAAGGTTGATATCCTTGAGGTATGTACTGTCCTTGGGGTTGTCCCCCAAAGTAATATGATTCCATAGTTTGTCCTGGGAAAAAGCTACCTTGAGGTTGCCCCCCAGGTGGTAACTGAATTTCTGAAGGTTTCCCCCCATGCGATAACTACCTACCTTGAGTTTGCCCCCCAAGCGGTAACTGATTTCCCTGAGATTGCCCCCCATGCGGTAATTGACTGCCTTGAGGTTGCGGATTCAATATATTACCAGACATCATAAATATTTGCTTTTCGTTTGACGTTTCAGTTTTAATTCCACTTAAACCAGATGATAACACTTGTTCAATTGGTTGAGGAGCTGCTCCGGAGAAAGTACCAGACAGAGCCTGATATCCAGAAGGAACAAAAGGACCACCGTGTAAAAATGCTTCTGGTGTCTGGGAAAACATAGATGACTCTCCTACCATAATGGATGACGGATAGTAACCTCTGGGTGTTGGATGAAATGGAATTCGAGGTGGAGAAAAAGCAAGACCTTGATTCTCTAAAATTTTTGTTAAAGATAAATACCAAGCAGTAGTTCGAATAGGGCTGTAGAAAATTGATTCACGTTCCCTAAGATTTAAAGACTGAGGGGATTCGGGAAGAGATAACTCTTCGTCTGGATTAGTAAGTTATTCAATAGAAATTAGTCCAGATGGAAGATCGTCAGTGACAATATTTCTTACCCTAGGTGAACCAGGATCGCTAGAAGTTGGCGTAATAAATCCTGAGGATGTTTCCAAAACAGAAGGTTCAGTTTCAGGTTCAGAGATTTCAGGTTTTCCAGCTAGTTCACTGGTAGGAGAAATACTACCAGTAACTTCAGAAACTGAAATCGACTCTTGAATGTGTTCTGTTATGGGTGTTTGATAATCAGGATGAACAACTATAGATGAAGTTCCAACTTCTGTTGATTTAATCCTACCGCTGGTAGATGATACCAGAGCACGAAGCCCTTCAAGCTGACTTGGTGTATATTCAGGGGGTTTCCCTTGTAGTCTCCAGGATTGTCTCAACAATTCCGCCACGATTAAATATTTAACTAATCACACACAAACAAAGAAAATTTCAATGAAAGCACCTAAAGTCTCTATAGAAACAAATAGCTGAATCACACGCTTAAAAATCTAAGAGTTCAAACCACACACAAATAGTAACTTCCCGTACTAAAAACACTAGTTGGTGATGAAATCCAACTTAGTAGAAATTTAATACAGAAAGGGCGGTTGGAACAGTTACCCCGACAACCTGCTTAATGAAATAGACTGGCACAAGTTTCCTCACAAAACCATCTCGTGTGAAGAGAACCCCCCAGAGAGTCCAAGTGAGTCTAGTCAACGTCTGCTCCAGGTACAGTGAGATCTTTCCTTCACCGTCACCTTAGGAAATAATCTTAAGTTTTTGGACACTAAGGTTACCAACAGTAACAAATATAACTGGGGGAACAGTCTACGATCCGATCCCACGTGCAAGGGCAGAGTAACAAAGCTCAATCCCCTTGAAGGTTCCTCGACATGGTTAATCCGAGGTTTACCGACAAGTGACCCCAGGCTCCTCGACAATGGTTAATCCGAGGTTTACCATTTGTAATGCGCGCAAAATCTTCTATCTTCCCCAATGAAATAGAATTGATTGTCTCAAAGGTTCGGACATGATCTCGTGATTGACTTCTTTAAGAGAAGCTTCCCAGATTATACAAATTACAATTGGATTTATTTCCTACCGCAAGATTTTTCTACTTGTTTGTTTTACTATCTTGGAGAGTTAATTACTCCCTACTCCAAGATACTAGCCTAAGCTATGTTGGTGATAAGAGCCCTAGAAAATAAAAAGATTACTAGATGAATTTTAATTAAGCGTTACTTTTAGGAGCTGTTTCTTAAGTCAATGGGTGTGGAAATGAAACTCTGATGGTGTGAAGACTCGACTTCCAAAAAACACTAAAAATGCACCTAAAAATGATAATCAGATCGTTTCCTTTCAATGAAATTCTAGTTAAGAAAGAGTTGGAGAGTGCAATTCTTTTAATAAAAAATTCCTTCTTTAAACATAAAGAACAATTGAAAGAAAATATTTTTGTCTTTTCAGCAATAACTCAAAATGAAAAAAATTATCAAAGCTCACAAGAAAATCCTTTCACTTTCAAAAACTTGAAGCTACAAAACAAATTTCCTTCAAAAGAAATCTACAAAATTTTAAAAGCACTCAAAACTATAAAAATAATTCTGAGATCTACAAACTTTAATAATCTAATCGAATCAAAGCTTTAAGATTTTTTGAAGAATGTTTTACTTAGTTATTCAGCAAACTAAGGATCTATTCGTTCAGAATAACAAACAGATCAAAAACACTCAAATATGTTTTTTATAAAAAATGAAATTCAAAAACCTATAACAAAGTTTCTTTTTGAAGATTTGCAAAGAAACAGGTAACTCTATTTCTCAATAAAGGATGATTTCACAATCAGGTCAGATTCAGAAAAAGACAAAGACCAATGTAATTTGAGGTACTTCAAAAAATCAATGTTTCGAATCACTACAAAGACCAAGTGAAAAACAATTCCAAAAACGCATAAAACTTCTAGAAAATCATCATATTGTAGCCATCGATATTTTTTACATGTTAGTGATGACTATATCCATAGGCGAGTTTTCTAGAAGCTGAATCCATATGTCAATCGCTCGTCTAGAAAACCCTCATAAACCTTTTTTTCGCCCTTCTACTTTTCGAGCTCGCCCATGTCAAAATAAAAACACTCATTATCCCTTTCCTATCCGACTTCGACCCTACTTTGGTCTACCCATCGGCTTTAAAAAGCAAATCCAAATCTGTTTCAAAAGTTTTCCCCTATGTTAGGAAGTGGCGCTTTAAGACATTTTACCCACTTAGCGATCATCAAAAAGCCCAAAAAGCCTCCATCTGCATTACGGACCAACCATAAGCTTCCAGGCCTCCCACTACTGCAAATGCAAATTGACAAACATTTGACTCTAAGTCGCTTGCCACTTATATCCCTAGGTCTCCGTACTCGCATAAACCCCAATCTACGAAAGCCGACTATTAGGGTGTTTCACGATGTTTTATCAGATTCTGCAAAGAACAGGGGAAATACTAACTTCATCTCGGGGACTAAATGCTTGGATCTACCGGTTAGAGGAACAGCCCCTTGCATAAATGTATTATGAGCACGAGATGAAGGCTGCATAAAACAAAAGAATCACTCATCGAACCTTACATCTCTTTCCCGCGTGAAAATCACGATGAGAAAAAGACATCACCTGTCACAACAAGCCGGTAAATTGTCATGGCCTAGAACCCTCCTTCATTTACTGAGCTTGAGAGGGTTAGAGCGCCTCCTTCATCCGCAGCGAAGGGCGCGGGCCATGTAGTGACTTTAAAAGATTTGCAAAAGTCCGAGGGTTTGCCTTTTCTTGAACGTGAGCAGGTGAAACAATATTTCCCGAGGTTGTATGAATGTGACCGAAGTGATCATAACGAGAATAAAGTTTGAAATATGCTAGCTCAAAGGAAAAAAAGAGTACGAGGTACGATAAAAGGAGGGTCATTTCAAAGCTTTCAAATCATATAAATTGTTGAACTTTAGAAAGGCATGTCATTAGTAAACATTCCAATCATAAGCAGCTTTCTTGACCTAAGATCAAATTGTGAAGAGGTGCTTGACGAAAACATGCCATTACACGAGCGAGAAAAGAAGGTAACCCTGCGTTTCTCAAAAGGCAACATGCCGGCCTCCATAGTCTGACGAGACTATTTTTCAAGTAATTTGTCATAAGTTGACTAAAGCAAATAATGATTTTTCGATCACCCTCGAAGCGATGCTTGGGGAGAACGGTGTCACTTTGGCTAGGGTTTCTTCTGAAACACGGTGATGATTGCAAGTAGAGATGCTAGTATTGATGTTTTTCAAGTGGTTTACTTTCCATCACATCAGGGGAAAAGATGTGTCAAGCAGTTGTCAAGCAACCTTCGGACTCACTTTACCGATGAAGAGCCTCACTCCATGTATGAGCGGATGTGCCAAAGCCTTGGATATTGTTATGAGCGCTGATTAGTCGAGAAAGGTGCGGTAGAGAGGTACAAAAGAAGGAAAGTGGAAGTCATTACACGAGGTTAAAGATAATGCTTCATAATTCAAAAGTATTACTCTTCCTATTCATATGAAAATATCTTTCAAAATATACATCTTGGTGGGCGAAATGTTATGAATAAGGTATAGCCATTGATACTAAAAAGAAAGTGGCGGTTTCCTTGAGGGAAAGGATCAAAACAACAAAACAATATCACATGCCAAAGGTCCAAAGGAGCGCTTTTCAAGAAAATAACGGTGTTCAAAGTTTTCAAATGTTGCGGCGCATTATGAATTGTCTTTCCTTGATAAAAATCGCCAAGAGGGAAAACAGTCGAACATAGTCTAAGTTATGAAAATGGTTCTATTGACAAAAAAGGGTCAACACACCGGTGAAAGCAAAATAATACATTGTGTATCAAAAGCCATGTTTTCTGTTTTACAAGCTTATCTGTTCGGATGAACAAGGCAAATGAGTATACAATCTTATGAATAGGCGAGAAGAGAGTTTGTTTTGATAATACATCATTTAATTTTATATGTCTTAAAACAAACATAGTTGTCATCATTCCAAAAGAGCGAGATGTAGCACGAAACTACATGGAAAAAGAACACCAGAGACGATAGGCTTTTAATCACAATACGAGAAGATATCCCCTTTTAAGTTATTGTTCACTATGTTCCAAAGGTCTATTCAGCATGTGATCATTGTTGGATAGTTTAAAAAAGAAGAAGCACAACCTTTATTATGTCCCCAAAGGAACGAGGGTATTGTATACTACACCTACGGGCGGGGGATTTGATACCTACTATAGGTAAAAAGATGAAGAATGCATGCCGAAGACCAAGAGGCTGATAGAGAAAATTGACAAACTACCATATTATTAAAACACGGTAAAGCGAGAAGTGGCGTGGAGTTTGTTGAGTTTTTGTCAAAGTTTAAAGCTAGGAAATTCGAGTCAATGTTCGGGTTCACATATTTAAAATGACAAGCCCAAAGTTTAAACACAAAAACAAAGTTAAAAAAATCAATGTTACTTTCAAAAGTTTAAAAACGACCGTTGAGTTTTTGTTGTGACATGACATCAAAGAGTGAGTGTGAGAGTAAAGATTTCATTTTCAAAAAAGCTGAAGAGCCGAATCCGGTCTCCCTAGCACCAAAGCAAGAAAATGCGTGGTCGAAAGGTCGAGGAGATTTGCCGCGAGAAAAGCGGAGCGACGCGCGCACAGGCGTGAGTTTTACACGGGCCACCTTCGCCGTGGCGCGACGCGCTGTGCATTGAGCGCGACGCGCATGCCCCTGCGAGCCGCCCGACGACCCGGCAGCCGACCCGACAAGTGCTTTACGCGCGACGTGTTTTCTTAAAAGGGTGCCGCGCAAGTGTCAAAAGTTTCCGAGCGTTTTATACGGCCTTTCAAAACGAGGTGTTCGTCAAAATTCGAGGTATTTTTATACTATTCCCTCGTCGATTTCAAGGATTTTGATAAATGACAAGAAGAGTTTAAAACCCCGGACCTTGTCATTACGGTTAAAAGAAAAAAACGGGTCTTTTCTACACAGTGGTAGAGTATTGCAATATGATAAAAAGGCTCGTATTTGTCATTCAAAAGAGCACATATAGAATGTCGGGTTTTGAGAGTTAAGAGCCATTTTTGTTTCATCTTCAAATCAATCGAAGAACAAAAGGTTTTCCTGTAAAGAGTGTGTTTTGATTAAAAGGAGGAGTTTTTGTTGAAGAAAGACGAGGCCTAGTTACGAAGAGGAACACTTTCACATCGTCATCGGAAACATTTCCACCCTATTAAAACGGTGAAGTGCACTCATTAAGAGGAGTTTTGACATTCTTGTTGTTTGAAAGAGAAAACTCATATAACCTCTGTGTCTAAAAGCTTGATAAGTCTTCTAAAGCTCTGTCATTTTACTCCCAGATCCTGTGTTTTTTCTGTCTAGACATATGTATGATGGTTTGCTAGAGATGCAAATTGTTGAAGGGTGGCACACTTATACGAGGTAAGGTTTTAATGATTGAAAACCTCCTTGAGCAAAGAGAGTTTTGTATATTGGTTGACATCTACAGACTTCAAGAACGAGTGATTATTGGCATTTTCTCATAGCACACTCTCCTAGCAACAGCACCCTTTTCACTTGTATTTTGTCACTACTTTTGTGAAGAGTTGTTGACGAGAGATTTTCAAGGTGAACGAGAACACTGAGGGCGAGAGGTTGTTGATGGTTGAACTCTAACATTGGAGACGAGAGGTATAGATGTATTGGTAGATCTCTTAAACTCACAAGCAAAGGGTGTGTTTCCTAAAAAAGCATTGTGCCTTTGATATGTCACCTAACCCTATAGTTATCTGCCTTTCTTTTCACTATATGGTGTCATTTTGAAGAGGTCTGTTGATTGTGATATTTTTCAAGAGGAAGACCATTTACGAAGGACGGGGTAATCAAAGCACTTATCACAACAAGCCCCTTCTGAGCAATGCGCCCTATTTCACTTCGTATTTTTCACTACTTTGTAAGTTTGTTGAACGAGAGATTTTCCAAAGGTGCGGGGCCACTTTCTACTGAGGACAAAAGAGAAGGCGCAGAGGTTGTTGATGATTGAATTTAACTTTGAGACAGAGGTTCATATGTGGTGGTTGATCTTTTGAATTCTACAAATAAAGGGTGTGTTTCTAAAGCAACGTATTGATTTTACACCTAACCCGAGTCGCACTTTTCTTTTCACTATATTGTATCATTTTGAAGAATTGTTGATGAGAGATATTCTAAAGGTGAATAGGGCCACTTCTAAAAAGACAGGGTGGTTGATGATTGCGGTTTTACATTGAAGACGAGAGATGTAGCTATGATTGCTTAACACTATATACAGCGGGAAATTGACACGAGTTTCTCTCATCTTTCTTGATGGTGTCCTATTGAGAATTTTACTCGTGTGAGGTATCTCCAAAGGTGAAGGGCTGATTAAAAGAAGAGCAAAGTTTGTTTATTCAAAGAAACACTTTGTTTACCAAACCCTCCACCTCACATTTTTCTCTGTCCAAACGATCTAGTGACTAGTTTCAATCCCGACGGAGACATTTTTCATACGGTGAAGGCGGTTGCCTCTTTCAAAGCTTGTTCAAAATCAGAATGCCTCCCGAAGCAAGATCATGGGAGCGGTCCACATAAGAGATATGAGCCTATCTCCATAGAAGAAATCAATGCTCACCCATCTGTGCTTTTTAATTTCCATGAAATAGGTATGTCTTGATTTACGCAGAGGATAGAAGAAGTCAAGAGTTTTTCGCCACTTACACATTTGTGCGCTTTGAGATTCAAGGACAAACACTTCCAATTGGCGGGTCTTGATTTCAAAATCTCCCCCAAGGTATGTGTCCAAAGATACCAAGATCCCGTATCATGGTGAAAAGTGGTTTAAACAAGCTCATCTTGATTTAGAGGATTATAAACCTTTCATCAAGCTCTGAACATAGGGAAACCATCATCGCTATTTTCCCTTTTTCCTATCTTCTTTGACGGAGTTATGCTCTCCAACGATGAAAGCCATAATGAGATATTTACCTACTTGTGAAGGGAGGTTTAATCAAATTTATGCCTACCATGTCCGCTTGTTGATGCATTTTACCGGGAAAGCGAGGAGGCAACTAAACCTTCCGTACTTTTTTGTCCAAAAGCATAGAGAAAATGGCGACTCATCGTCCAAAAGAAGGCTCCACCTACGGCAAATCCCTTCTCTCTTTTCATCATTCCTTGATCAAAATTATCTTCTTATACCAGCTAGAGAAGAAGAGGGGGTTTCATGGGATTCATTCATTAGCCATTCGTGATTTTGCCACTATCCCTCTGTTCATGTGTCTCCTACTGCGGCTTTTGTCCATCGCCCGGTGCCTCACCTGTCTAGTAGGCCTACACCTAAAAAACTCAAAATGACTACGTGGGCGACCAAGTCAACACGGAGGAGGAGAGGAAGCGATGAGACACGGGGAGGAGGAGAGAGGCCGGTGAACCACGGGGGAGGAGGAGAAGGCAGTGAACGACGGCTTGACTAGAGGGTTGAGGAATAGCAGCGAAGTTCGGGGAAGAGGAACAACGACGGAGATACAAGATGAAGGCCAACGACGGGCGGAGATGATGAAGGACAACGAGATACAAAGTGAAGAACGACCACGGAGTACACATTGATGAGCAGCATTTGGATGATGAGGGACGAGCGAGCGGACGAGTTGATGAAGCTTACTGACAGAAGTTGGAGCAAGAAATTGAAACACCTCTTGAAACACAAATTGGACAAAACATTGGTGAGGAACGACAAGCTAGAGGCTGCCATACAAACGGTGACAAAAGTCACTCCTAGCAAGAGGAAATTGCCCAAAAAAGACATCTTCTATCATGCCGAAGAGGAGGAGAAAAGCGCCGGATTGGCTTTCAAAAGGCAAAGAAGTAAAATTGAAGAAAAGTGCCAAGAATGGAGGTGAATTAGTGTCATCCCTATCCCCAAGCGATGACAGAGTGACAATGAGGCCCGCCTCCTTGAAAACCTCCTCATTCACAAAGAGAGGGCAAATTGAGGTGTTACGAAGAAGACCTTAAAAGGGCGAGGAATTTCAACCACTTCTTGGAGGGTTGAAAACAAACAAATGAAGTATCATGCGGCTATTCATGAAGCAAGGGCAATCAAGTATAAGAAAGAGGCAGAAAAGGGCGCAAGTAAGAATTGAAGAGCTCATTGGCGAGTTTGATGATGAAGGGGAGGAAGACCAGCCTAGGCGGAAGAGGCACTAGAACCATCGGGCTTAGAAGAGCCCTTGGAGAAAAAGAGAAGCGGAAAGAACGAAAGCTCATTTCGAAGCCTTTCCTCTCATTGCCCTCCTTGAGCAAGAAATTGAGGAAAACAAAGAAGCATGGCTTGAGAGAAAGCTAACCTGACATTTGGAAACCAAGATTGAGAGGGCGAACGAGGATCTTGAGCTACAAAAGAAAGAGGACTCTTCACTTTCGGAGAAGCTAAATCACGATTTGCCGCGCGAAAATTAAAGGTAGCACAAGAGAAATTGAAGAAGTTGAAGGAGAAGCGCCTAGCACGGAAGGGAAAGGAAAAGCATATCAGCCCTTGATATTTTGGCCTCAGCTTCGGAGCATGTTTCTTTGGACCCTTGAGGGTCATGACTTGCCAATTTTGGGCCTTTTTTCGACAGCTTTTTTGTTTTTGGCATTTTTTGGGTTTTTTGGCCAAAAACTCATAAATTCGCCATTTCCCTAAGTTTGATGAGTTGTCAAGGGAGGAGAATGATACCGATAGATGCCATAATTCCATGAAAGCGAGGTCTCCAGCGATTTTCAGGGGCATTTGAAGATCATTCGCCCCCTCAAATGGTGGCGAAAAAACACCCTCATTTTGCACATTACGCACGCCATATCGAGCGATGCATATTTTACGGGTTTTTTCACACGAGGTATAGTTTTGGATGACTTCCGGACCTCGGATATAGTTGGTTTCAGTTGCGCCGGAGAAAATAGACACGAGAAAGCTTTCCAGCAAGCCCTCATGAGCCTCATTTTGACATCGGGAAGGCTGCCATTTGCATCCAGCAAGTCGGGGGACCTTTTTCGGGCATAAATATGAAGTATTTTTGTAATTTTTTGAACTCCAAAAATCTGCTTTTCCCAAATGTGCGTTAAGCTATTTTTATCATTGGGAAATGATGTAAAGTCAATATAATTTCCGTTTTTAGCGAGTTTTTTTAGATATTTTATGGGATATTTTGTGCCTTGGGCTTTGCAAAGCCTCGAGGACAAGTTTAGATATTTTGACTTGGCTAGATGGGATAGCTAGTTGCTCCATGAGGTAGTTTCCTCCCTCAAGCCTATTTATTCCATGGTTCTCATTGTAAATCGAGAGGCTGAACTTGAGCAGAGAAGAATTAATACATTGGTCATATGAGCTTTGAAGAATACACACTTGAGTTATGATTTTTGGATTGCCTCTTGGATGCTTTTGAGGAATGATGAAGGATTGTTGATGGATTCCTTGACATGGTAGAATGGTATAGATGTTTCTTGATATGTTTTTGTATTCTAGTTTTCATTCATAATCCATATTTCTTGATGCTATAGATCGGTAGAGATTGATTTTGAGATATGCCCATGGAGGCACCTCAAAATCCACAGATCTTCATAGCTTGATGTTTTCTTCTCCCCTTAGTTATGCTAAAGAATTCTTACGTTTGCTCTTTAGTAACTTAAGGTATTGTTGCTAAGTTTTATTCATAAGTTCTATGTATGTTGAGTAGGATGTATGGTTTGCCCCTACCTGCCTATCAGAGTGCCCATAGTTCCGTCCCATAAAAGAACTTTCTCTTTGGGCGATTTGTTGATCATCTTGTTGAACCAAGGAGGCCTAGTCTACGATCACAGCCCTTTGCCTAAAAATATGAAAACTTATTTTTCCAAGATACCCAATGACTTAGAGACTATGTTTAGGCGTTCCGAGGCGTAGTTTATGAGTTGTTAGTTTGTCTTATGTGTTTTCCCCAAAGTACGATAGCCATTTCCCGAAGTTAGAGAGGGTCTTATACCTCTATGTATGGGTATGAGATGTTTTGATTTCTATGTATTAATTAGCTTATGAGTTACACTTAGCATGATTAATGGCTTGCTATAACATGTTTATGTATACTTGCTATAAACTAGTTACACTTGAAATCCTTGTCTTTCACCAACTTGTTGTCCACTTAATCCATTTTTGCCCCGAGAGATCCCTTCTATCGAGTGAATCAAATCGGCCCTACGAGCGGCTTTACATCATCACCTCATAGCTTCCTTGACCTGTTTGACCCCATAGCCCAATTTATCTACATCTTGTTATCCATTTTATGTATTTGATCGAGTTTTCATCCCTCACAAACTTAAAAAAAACCAAAAAACTAAAAATCACTTCATAACTAGCTCTAATATCGAGAACACCGCAAGTAAACACTGCAGAGCATCTTTTACACATATAGAGAGAGCCCTCTGCGAGTCCCGGGAAGGCTAGGTCCTTGGGCTCCCAGCTTGGTTTGATGTTACATCGTCATTTGTAGCTAGCCAAATACGGCCAAATCACGGACCCTAACATAATGGCGATCACGGTGGGACTTTGAGTTTAGTGACAATCTAAGGACACCTTAGAACTCTAGAAGTCCCTTATTTTTAAGAATACTGTTTGATTGACTTATCCCACCGCTCTCTAACATAATGGCGATCACGGTGGGACTTATTGAGTACATGACAGTCTAGCAAACTTTTATAGGCTCCTTAGTCCTTCAACTTTTAACTTAAACCATCAGCCTCTAGAATCATTTAGTGTAAACTCTTTGTTTCACCATCTTAGCAAAGTGATGAATCAGGTTTATAACACTCTTACATCCTAGGCTGCACATAAAACTCAGAAAAAACCACAAAACTCCCTTAGATTGGTTTTTGATAGTATTGGTGGTGGACCATACAAAAATATCTCATAACAACCAATTTTCCACCTGGCGACTCCACTAACTTCTAGTAAGCCTTACTATTTCACCAAACTCTAGGCTACTATCCGATAGACCTTTCCCATCACTCACTAACATAGCGGGAGATGGTAAGACACTGAGTACATAATAGTCCAACAAACTCTTATAGACTCTTTGGTCCTTTAGGTACCATAAACAAGCAAGGAGTCCATAGACTCATTTTTTAGAGTAAACTCTTTTTGTTCTCATCACCCTAGCAAAGTGTTGAAACAAGTCTAGGATACTTTAACAAACCATAGGCTGCACATAAAACTCAGAAAATCCAAAAACATTCTCAGAATAGTTATTGTTGGTGGACCATAGCTATCTTCACAAAAACAACCCATTTTCACCTGGCGACTCCACTAATCCATCCCTTTACTTTTGACCATCCTTCGCCTTAGTAGAACCTTAGAAAAATCACCCATCCAGAACATTCACCAATACCATTCTCTCTAAACTCTGGATCTAAAATCTGGCTTCCCGAAGAATCAATACCAGATCCCATCCAGACCCAAATCCCCCTATCATAGTAGATGACCCAGAGAAGATTCTGTGGCAAGCTTCCGAAACTGATCATCTAGCTACTAGTAGACCCATCCGTAGAACAAGATCTGTGCCTAAACATCGCACTATCCTACCAGATTCACCTTTGGAACTAGAGTCATCACAAGCTCTTCCCAGAAGCAAATCATATAGTAAGATAAACTTTAACGATCTTGAACCCCTAAACCCACCACAGAGTCCTAATAGAGAAGCTTCACCCACCACTCCTCCTGATTCCCAGCTTCTTTGTCAATTTGGCTCCTATCATCCCAGATCTGCTCAAAACCAGATCACTAGTCCAAGTTCATCCGCCACACCTGGTCAAACCACCACTGTTCAAACCACTTCATTTCAGCCTACTAGTCCTCATCTTGTACATCATCCATTAGCTCCAGTCATGGCTGCCTGGTACGCACCTTTGGTGTTACCACCACCTTTAGCTCCTCTCCCAAACAAATATCAAGACAAAATCCCACACTTTATTGGAGAAGACACCACCACACCCCAACAGCATATAAGTAGAATGACTGATGCTTATGAATACCTAGAGGTACAAGACGAGACTGTCCGAATGAGAATATTTGCCCAAAGTCTTGGTGGTGAACCTAAAGCATGGTTCAAAAGCTTAGCTCCAAACAGTATCCATGATATCCCAGAACTACATCAAGTTTTCAGAAACAGGTGGGAAATCCGAAGAAACCCCATTCAAATCCTGTCAGAATATAACAATCTTAAACGGGAAAATGGGGAAAGTGTCCAAGCTTACTGTACTAGGTTCAACAGTGTATATAACTCCCTACCACCTCATTTCAAACCTCCACTTGGTCTAGCCTTGGCAAAATTTCCCGAAGGTTTCGACCCGGACATGACATATCATCTAAGAGATAAGGATCCCCCTACCTTGGAGGAAATGCAACAAATAGCCATAAAAGCAGATGCTAACTTAGCAGAAAAGAGGGCTAGGACTAGATCAGAAAGGAAGGTCACCTATAGAGACGAAGTCTCGACCTCATCACCTTCCCTAGATCCTAGAATAGATGACCTAGTCAAATCCATGGCTAAAATGTGGGAAAAGATAAATGAAAAAGCTCCTGTTAGGGAAAACCAGCCAAACCCTCCAATCAGAAACCGAAACCAAAACTTTAGGAGGGAACAGCCCCAAAACAGACCAAGGGAAAATGACCAACAGATTAGGCCGCCATTCAATGAAAACTATGTGGAAGAGGATGATAGGGATACAGAACCTCTTGATGAAAGTCATCTAAACCTCATAGGATCTGATAGTGAGAGTGAGGTGTACCTCACAGAAGAAGAACAAGCTTTCTTTTCGCCTGATCAAGATGAGACTAACTATGAAGATCTTGACGACCCTGCCATAGATTTTCAGAATGCCATTATAGAATCTCACAGGCAATATGACCTTAGAAGTAAAAGAAACCAAGATAATGTCAAGAAAGGTAACTCAGATACTGCTAAAGTCCCTAATACCATCCTCAAGAAAGCAGTAGACAATGACAAAATCAAGGTTGAGAAGACTGACCAAAGCCAAGCTAAAGTTATCCAAACTAGTCCTCTCTCAGATACTCCTACAAAGGTCACCAAAACAACTATGGCAAACAAAATCCCTAAACAAGGTCAACAAACTCAGAACACAGACAAGGTCTTAGCTGAAAAAGCTGAAACAAACATATCCAAACTTCAAATGCCTTTTAGCTTTGAAGGCGAAATCGCTAAGATCAAAATCACCATGCCTCTTACTAAACTCATTGCCCAAAACTCTTATAAATCCCAAGTACTAAAAGTCTTAAATCTAGGGAATGATGCGAACACTGTTAATCTCACTGATGACATTCCTGAAGTATTGTTTGGTCCAAATGTAGAGGGAAAATTCCAAGAAGGAGCTACTCTTCCATTTTACATTAGCCTAAACATCCACGACCAAATCCTCCACAATGCCATGCTAGACTCCGGCGCCTCGCATAATCTTATGCCAAAGGTAGTAATGGAAAGATTAGGCTTGGAAATCACAAGACCATACAAAGACTTGTATTCATTTGATTCAAGCAGAGTCCAATGCCTGGGTTTGATCAAAGACCTTTGTTTTAGTCTGGCCCAAATACCCGCTAAACATCTAATCATGGATATAATAGTGGCGGACATTCCTCCCAAGTACGGAATGCTTCTATCCAGATCTTGGGGAGCCAAACTTCAAGGGAATATCCAACTGGACATGTCATATGCCACCATTCCTGTGTTTGGTCAGACCAGGATACTCTACCGCGAATCACACATGAAATACATGATTAGCAGTCAAGATAGGCCAGATAATATTCCAATGTGCTCTTTGCGTTCCGACTTAAACTCTTTCATTATGCATATAGATGTAAACATGGAGGAAGAGTCAGAAGAAACCATTATAGACTTGGATCCACCACATCAGTTGTCCCTGGTGCCTTATGATGAACTGGACACTCAAAACTACCATGATCATGAACAGTTGTCTCTTGAGGAAAGTAAGGTTCCCCTCTCCAAAGAAGGATTAGAGCAAGAAGCACAAACCCTCATGTACTATCAAGAAAATTGCTCTAGCTTTAGTCAAACACCAGTAGTAACTTGTGGAAATTTCTTCCGGGTAAAAGCTTTAGAAGACCTACACATCATAAACCTATTTGGAACCCGGGAGAAAGGGAGTTTAATGTTTCTACCATACCTCAAAGATTTACCATCATGTGACCCTCCTACTGCAAATAAAACTTTGACCATAACCTCGGTAGCTCAACATCTTGAGAAAATGCCAGATGAACTTCTTATGAGCAAGGATGACAGTTATAATCCCAGCATACCTAAACTACTGAAATTGGCTCATATTTTGTCTTTTCATGAAGAACTTAGAAATGCTAAAATCAGGAATCTCATGCAAAATACTAATTTCTACAGAAAAAACAAGGGAAAACATTGTATCACTACCTTTCCCTCAAAAAACAACTTTAACAAAAGCAAACACAGCAAACTGAGACAAAAGGAAATGATCAAGGAGAAAACTAGTGGCCATAGAATCTGCTTTGATTTTAGAAATAATACTGCATCTCCATATAACAAAAATCATGTTTTTTCTACCCAAGATCATGATTCACCAATTAAAAGTTCTTTTAATCATGTGTTCTTGCAAGATCATGTTTCAGGTCATAATCATGAGATTCCTTTGCAAAGTAGACAACTTAAAGATTTTTTCCAGTTTGCGGGAGGTAGATCTGATTTCAAGTTCAAAATTGCAAAACCACCCAATATCAAAAATCTGTTCGTAAAGGCCATGTTCCCAGTTTTAAATTTCTGTGTTTTTGCATACCTTGATGATGTCACTATCTATTTCAAGAATTACCAAGAGTACATACATTACCTAAAGAAAGCATATAGTAAGGAAAGGAGTGGAAATCAGATATTCAGAGAGGTACAAAGGGAGGATACCGGACTATTTAGAGATTCTTGCATGAATCCCTATGTTATGTTAGAGAGAGAAAATTTCCCAAATTTTTCTTTTCAGGAGTTGAGTGGGCCAAAGGTGAGAGGAGATCCTTACAAGGATAAGATGCTGAAATTCCGTCATTTCCAAGATTTTTGAGTTTGAAACACTTTCAGTCATTGTACATACCATTGTTTGAAAGGTTGAAAAAATAAAAAAGGGTAAAAAACAGTAAAAGATAGGAAAGTCAAAAACAGTAAAAAGCAGAAAAGAGGGCAAGTGAAGATAGAACAAAAGCCCCATGTTCCAAAAAATAGTCTTTCGGAAAGCGAGCAAGTCTAAATGCCGCTACTAGTACTTCAATGTCTTGTTCAGCTATCTAGCCTAATCATAGCTGAGCATGTTTAAATTTATTTGCCGATAAGTTAGTGAGTGCCAAGATAGTCAACATTGTGTAAGATTGACTTATCACAGAGCTTAGATTAGGGAGAGATTCTGGTTCCACATGCCTAAAACAGAACCAAAGAGAGAAGCGAGGGATGAAAAACACATTGTACATCTTAGCCCCGCTTGTCTAGTTTCCCTTTTGTTGCAGAATAACATTTGTGTGCAGCTTGTCTTTTATGCCGCAAATGCATGACAAATCAGACTGCCTAATCCTGATTTGATCATTTTTTAATTTCATGTTGTAGATTAGAGAATGAAATCTTGTCAAACTGCTTAATCTTGACAGTTGATCTAGCATAGGTAGAGTAATGAAAGAGTTCATCAGCTTAATCTGAACTCCCGGCAGATATAAGAGTAGAAATAGATAGGTTCATTTTGCAAAAAGAAAAAATATGCATTGTCAAAAGGCTGCTAGTTCAAATGCGCCAAATAGAAGAAAAAATGCTAGGAAAGATAGTGGGGTAGGTAGAAGTATCATTGATGTTAACCATGCTGTCACTTTTCAGAAATAACATCAAGAGAAGGGTAAATTTTGCGCCAATGGATAAGGCACCGGTCTTCATAAGCCAAAAATCTGAATTCTGGACACCTCCTGACGAGGAGCTGCCCTCCCCAAATGGAGCCACTGTTAGCCATCAGTATTTTTTACATGTTAGTGATGACTATATCTACAACTGAGTTTTCTAGAGACTGATTTCCTTATGTCAATATGTCATCCAGAAAACCCTCCTAAAAACTTTTTTCGCCCTTCTACCTTTCCAGTTCGCCCATGTCGAAATCAAAACCTCATTATCACAATCCTATCTAGCTTCAGCCTTATTGGTCTGCCCATCAGCTTTAAAAGGAAAATCCACATCTGTTTCAAGAGTCTCCCCTATGTTAGGAAGTGGCGCTTTAAGACATTTCACCCTTGGCAATCATCAAAAAGCCAAAAAGCCTCCATCTGCAACAGACCTACCATGACTGACCTCTTACTTTACAAATGAAATTGACAAACAGCCCTAAGTCGCGCCACTCACATCCCCTAGATCTCAGCACTAAGCCCAATCTCAAGCTGACTATTAGGTTTTTCACAATGTTCAATGGTTTCTACAAAGGCAAGAAATATAACTTCATCTCAGGAGGAAATGCTTGATCTATAGTTAGAGGAACAACTGCTTCTAAATGTATTATGAGCCTGAGATGAAGCTGCAAAACAAAAGTCACTCATCAGGACCTTACAGCTCTGTCCAGCATGAAAATCACAGTAAGAAAGGGATACCATTGTCTCAGCAAACTGGTAAATTGTCAAGGCCCAGAACCTCCTTCATTTACAAGCAGAGGGTTAGGGCGCCTCCTTCATCCACAAGCAGAGGGCGCTGGCCAATATTGACTTGGAAGATTGCAAAGGTCCAGGTTTGTTTTGTATTGAACAGTGAAACAATATCTCCAGGTTTTATGAATTTGAGTAATGGTCATAACAGGAACAGAGTTTGGAATATGCTAGGAAAAAGAGTCTGGTCTGATAAAGGAGGTCATCTGAAGCTTTCAAATCATGTAAATTGTTGAAATGAAGAAAGGCATGACATTGGTGAAAATTCCAAATCATAAGTACCCTGCTTATCCACAAGATCAAATAGAACAGATGCTGACAACAACTGCCATTACCCAGGCAGAAAGAAAGTTCTTGGTTTCTCAAAATGCACTAACCTCCATAAGTCACAAAGATGATTTGACAAGTAATCTGTCATGAGATGACCAAGCCAAATGATAAATATCTCAGTCACCCCTAGAACAGTGCAGGGAGACAGTGTTACTTTGGCTAGGGTTTTTGCTGAAACACAGTGATGCTTGCAAGAAGAGATGCTAATATTGATGTTTTTCAAGAGGTTCACTTACCATCACATCCAGAGAAAAGCTGTGTCAAACAGAGTTGTCAAAAAACCTTCAGATAACTTACCTGATGAAGAGCCTCCTCCATATATGAGCAGATGGCCAAAGCCATTGCAGGTTGCTGAAAACTGATTGGTCTAAAAAGTGCAGAGAAAGGACACCAAGAAATTAAACAGAAGCCATTACACAGGTAAGTGATAGTGTTTATGATGCAAAGGTATTGGTTTTTCTATTCAAAAAGAGCTGTCTGTCAGACTGTACCTATAGTAGAAAGGAGGAAATGTTATGAGTAATGTATGCTATTGATACCAAAAGGAGCAGTTGCTTTTTAAAAAAATGGTTAAAGGCATTTCACTATCACCTGCCCAGAAGCCTAAAGAAACTCCTTTTGAGTAAACAGAGAAGTATAGTATGAAAACATGCCATCAAAAGAGTGCACTTACAGTCCAGAGAGAAGCTTGTGAATCACCTGGAAGCAGCAATTATCAAATCCATCGGAAGAACACAGGCCATCTCATGTTGAATAACACAACAATCGCCAAGGTTGGTCAAAGTGCTCTTTGACACATTCTGATTAATTTTCTTTGGATTATCACTGAGAAAGTAAAATAGTGGCCAAAGTTGAGCTATAGAATGCATGATGAATAGGTATACAATGCTATAAGTGGAAAAAGAAGTAGTTTGATAAATTGTTAGTTTTTGAGTTTGGAACAAATGCCTCTCTCTCATCATTCAAAGGACAGATACATCATAGGTAATGTACCTATAAGCAGGAAGTTATTTTGAGAAAAAAGGGGCGCCTTCTAGAAATCAAGAAACCACAACCAAATTCAAGTTATGGCAGTAAACTTGGCACCTGTTGTATTTAAATATTGGAGAAGATGTCAAATGCCAAAGACTGTCAAGACAGATTTACAAAACCAGCCCTGTCCTTCAAAGAAGCAAAGCAATATTCAGACATGTTGCAGAGTCTAAAGGTTGGTGATGAAATGTCCCCCAAAGGACAAAGCTGGAGGTCCCCCTTCTAACACCTGTGCTAAAGTCCGTGATATACACGTGTTCAAAGGTATGGCAGCTCTCCAAAGTAAATTTTGAACATACCGAAGTTAAGAGAATCAAAGGTTTTTCAAAAACAAAAACTCTGCAAAATACCAAACCAAAGTTCTGTTTTACCTTTTAAAATGAAATGACCGTTGGGGTGTTTTTTTTTGAAAATGATATAAGTTTGAAGCATCAAAGTAAGAACGTCATTTTCAAAAGTTGAAATAGAGCCCGCGCCTCCATAGCATCAAACAAGAAGGATTCTGGTCGAAATAACACAGTCTGCACGATTTTGCACCGAGCGACGTGCCTGGGTTTTTGCGCGACGTGCCTGGGCAAAAATTTACACTGGCCACCTTTGTCGGCGCGACGTGCCTGTACGTTGGCGCAACATGCCTGTACAAGGCCGCCCGACCACCCGACAGGCCGACCCAACAAGTATTGTCTGCGCGACGTGCTGGTTGCAAAAGAGTGCCGCGCAGCTTTTGAAGACCCCTGGTGCTACTTCGGCCCTGCACAAGGGTTTTCATCAATCTTAGAGGTATTTCTCATACATTTTGCCGTGTTATTCAAAGCCACCTCGAGGCTACAGGGGAAAACTGTTGATTGACTGTTTTATGTTGTTCAAAACCTATTTTGCAAGTGTTATTCATCCTAGCAGAGGTTTTCACAATATCACCAGAGGGCTGCATTCATAAAGGACCATTTATTGTTTTAAAAGAGAAAACTCATATAACCCCTGTCTTAAAGCTCTACAGTCTTCTAAAAACTCTGTCAGTTTTTGCTCCAATACTGTTTATTGACAGTCTAATCATATGTGGGGTAGTTTGCTTGAGATGCAAAATAGTGGAAAGTGGGCACACCTGTACAGGACAGAATTGTTAAATGATTATAAGCCTCCTAGGAGCTAGGTGTGTTGGTTGACATCAAAGATTTCAAGAAGAGAGTGATTGTTGGCATTTTCTCACAAGCACACCTTTTAGCAAACTGCCCCCCTTTTTCACTGTATTTTGTCACTACTGTGAAGAGTTGTTAACAGAGATTTTCAAAGGTGAACAGAACACTGAGGGGAAGAGGTTGTTGATGGTTGAACTCTAACATTGGAGACAGAGGTATAGATGTATTGGTAGATCTCTTGAACTCACAAGCAAAGGGTGTGTTTCCTAAAAAGCATGGTGCACTGATATGTCACCTAACCTAGTTCTGCCTTTCTTTCACTATATGGTGTCATTTTGAAGAGCTGTTGTTGTGATATTTTTCAAGAGGAATGTCATTTCTGAAGAACAGGGTTATCAAAAAACTTATCACAACAAGCCCCTTCTAGCAATCTGCCCCTACTTCACTATATTTTTCACTACTGTAAGTTTGTTGGCAAAGAGTTTCCAAAGGTGAACGGCATATTAAAGGGCAGAGTTTTTTGATGGGAATTTAAACATTGGAGGCAGAGGTATAGATGTGTTGGTGGATCTCTTAAACTCGCAAGCAGAGAGTGTGTTACCTGAACCACTGTGCATTGATTTTACATCTAACTTGGGTCTGCCTTTTCCAGAAACCATATTGTATCATGTTGAAGATTTGTTGACAGAGATTTTCTGAAGGTGAATAGGGCTACTTCTAAAGGACAGGTGGTTGATGATTACAGTTTTATATTGAAGACAGAGATGTAGCTATGATTGATTGACCTTATATACGAGGAAATTGACACGGGAGTTTGTCTCATCTTTGCGATGGTGTCCTATTGAGAATTTTACTGGTGAGGTATCTCCAAAGTCGAGTGGCCAGTTTCAATCCAGCAGAGCATTTTTCATATAGTAAAGGCAGTTTGCCTCTTCCAAATCTTGTTCAAGTCAGAATGCCTCCAAAGCAAGATCACAATAGCGGTCCACATAAGAGATATGAGCCTATCTCCATAGAAGAAATCAATGCTCACCCATCAGTGCTTTTCAATTTCCATGAAGTAGGCTGTCTTGATTTCTGCCAGAAAATAGAAGAAGTCAAGAGTTTTTTGCCACTTACACATTTGTGCGCTTTGAGATTCAAGGACAAACACTTCCAGTTGGCGGGTCTTGATTTCAAAATCTCCCCAAGGTATATATCCAAGGCTACCAAGATCCCGTATCATGGTGAAAAGTTGTTTAAACAAGCACATCTTGATCTAGAGGATTATAAACCTTTCATCAAGCCTGAACATAGGGAAACCATCACTGCTATTTTCCCTTTTTCCTATCTTCTTGATAGTTATGCTCCGCTGATGAAAGCCATAATGAGATATTTCACTTGTGAAGGGAGGTTTAACCAAATTTATGCCTATCATGTCCGCTTGTTGATGCATTTTACCAGAAGCAGGCAATTAAACCTTCCATAATTTTTGTCCAAAAGCATAGAGAAAATGGCAGCTACTGTCCAAAAGAAGGCTCCACCTCAGCAAATCCCTTCTCTCTTTCATCATTCCTTGATCAAGATTATCTTCTTACAGCAGCTGGAGAAAAAAGGGGTTTCATGGGATTCATTCATTAGCCATGCAGATTTTGCCACTGTCCCTCCTGTTCATGTGTCTCCTACTCAGCTTGTCCATCGCCCAGTGCCTTTGTCTAGTAGGCCTACACCTAAAAAACTCAAAATGACCGCTGGGCAGCCAAGTCTACAAGGAGAAAGAGAAGGCAGTGAACCACAGGGAGAAAATGAAGGCAATGAACAGCAGCAGTTGGAGGTTGATGAACAACAGCAGGTACAAGAAGAGGGACAGCAGCTAGAAGGCAGTGGACAACAACAACTAGAGTTTGAAGAACAGCAGCAGGTACAGGAAGAAGGACAGCAGCAGACATCAGTTGAGGAGCAGCAAGTTGGGCAGACAATTGAAGCACCTTTTGAGCCACAAACTGGACAGGATGTTGAGGAGGGACAGCAAGCTGAAGCTGCCACCTTGACAGTGACCAAAACTGTTCCTAGAAAGAGGAAATTGCCCAAAAAGACAACTTCTAGCTTGCCAAGGAGAAAAAGCGCCAGATTAGCCTTCAAAGGCAAAAGCATAGTTGGAGAAAGTGCCAAGCATGGAGGTAAATCAGCTGTCATCCCTATCCCAAGCGATGACAGTGATAACGAGGCCCGCATCCTTGAAAACCTCCTCATTCACAAAGAAGGGAAAATTGAGGTGTTACAAGAAGACCTTCAAAGGGCGAGGAATTTCAACCATTTCTTGGAGGTTGAAAACAAACAAATGAAGTTTCATGCAGCTATCCATGAGGCAAGGGCGATCAAGTATAAGAAAGAGGCAGAAAAGGCGCAAGGAAGAATTGAAGAGCTCATTGGCGAGTTTGATGATGAAGAGGAGGAAGACCAGCCTAGGCGAAAGAGGCCTAGGACCATAGGGCTTAGAAGAGCCTTGGAGAAACAGAGAGCAGAAGAACAAGCTCATTTCGAAGCCTTTCCTCTCACTGCCCTCCTTAAGCAGGAAATTGAGGAAAACAAAGAAGCATGGCTTGAGAGAGCTAACCAGCATTTGGAATTAAAGCTTGAGAAGGCAAATAGGGATCTTGAGCTGCAGAGGAAGAGGACACACCACTTCCAAAAGCTAAATCAGTTTGCCCGGCGCAAACTAAAGGCAGCACAAGAGAAGCTGAAGAGGGTAAAGGGGAAGCACCTAGCACGGAAGGAAGCAAAAAGCATATCAGCCCTTGATATTTTGGCTTCAGCTTCGGAGCATGTTTCTATGGACCCTTGAGGGTCATGCATGCCAATTTTGGGCCTGTTTCGGCAACTTTTTGTTTTTTGGCATTTTTTGGGTTTTTGACCGAAAACTCATAATTTCGCCATTTCAGTTTGATGAGTTTTCAAGGGAGGAGGATGATACCAATAGATGCCATAATTCCATGAGCAGGTCTCCAGCGATTTTCAGGGCATTTGAAGATCATTCGCCCCCTCAAATTGGCGAAAAACACCCTCTTTTTGCACATTCTGCCCGCCATATCAGCAGCCTGCTATTTTCTGGGTTTTTGCACACAGGTACAATTTTGAGGGACTTTCAGAGATCAGATTGAGGTGATTCCACTTGCGTCGGAAAGCAGACACAGAGAGATTTCCAACGAGCCATCATGAGCCTCATTTTGACACCGGGAAGGCTTCCATTTGCCTTCAGCAAGTCAGGGGACCTTTTTCAGGCATAAATATGAAGTATTTTTGTAATTTTTGAACTCCAAAAATCTGCTTTTCCCAAATGTGCGTTAAGCTATTTTTATCATTGGGAAATCATGTAAAGTCAATATAATTTCTGTTTTTAGCAGTTTTTTAGATATTTTATGGGATATTTTGTGCCTTGGGCTTTGCAAAGCCTCGAGGACAAGTTTAGATATTTTGACTTGGCCAATGGGATAGCTAGTTGCTCCATGAGGTTTTCCTTCCTCTAGCCTATTTATTCCACAAGGATTCATTGTAAAACAGAGGGTGAACTTGAGAGAAGAATCAATATATTGGTCATATGAGCTTTGAAGAACATACTTGTGTTATGATTTTTGGACTGCCTCTTGGATGCTTTTGATGAATGATGAAGGATTGGTGATGGATTCCATGACATGGTAGAATGGTATAGTGTTTCTTGCTATGTTTTTGTCTTCTAGTTTTCATTCATAATCCATGCTTCTTGCTGCTATAGATCAATAGATATTGATTTTGAGATATGCCCATGGAGGCACCTCAAAATTCCTTCATCTTCATAGCTTGATGTTTTCTTCTTCCTTAGTTATGCTAAAGAATCCTTAATTGCTCTTTAGTAACTAAAGGATAATGTTTGCTAGTTTTATTCACAAGTTCTATGTATGTTGAGTAGGATGTATGGTGTGCCCTGCCTACCTATAAGCTGTCCATAGTTCTGTCCATAAAACTTTCTCTTTGACTGATTTGTTGATCATCTTGTTGAACCAAGGAGGCCTAGTCCCGATCTAGCCCTTTGCCTAAAACTATGAAATCTTGTTTTTCAAAGTGCCCAATGACTTAGAGACTATGTTTAGGCGTTCCGGCGTAGTTTATGAGTTGTCAGTTTGTCTTATGTGTTTTCCCCAAAGTCTGATAGCCATTTCCCGAAGTTAGAGGGTCTTATACCTCTATGTATGGCTGGAATGTTTGATTTCTATGTTTTAATTAGCTCATAGTTGCATTTAGCATGATTAATGGCTTGCTATAACATGTTTATGTCTGCTATTAACTAGTTACACTTGAAATCCCTTGTTTTTCACCAACTTGTTGTCCATTTAATCCATTTTGCCCAAAGATCCCTTCTACCGTGAATCAAATCGGCCCTACAGCAGCTTTACATCATCACCTCATAGCTTCCTTGACCTGTTTGACCCCATAGCCCAATTTATCTACATCTTGTTATCCATTTTATGTATTTGATCTGTTTCATACTTCAGCAAACCCTAGTTTTCATACGCGCTTTCCTTTCACTAATCCTGCGTATATACGCGCTTTCATGCATATAAATCCACGTATACATCTGCACATACTTCAGAACTAGTTTCACATTCCATACGCGCTTTCGCTGAATTCAACCCGCGTATATACGCGCTTTCTATGTTGCAAACTAGCGTATAGATCTTCAAAGATTATAGGGTAGCATACTTCTTCAGATCAGATTTACAGTTCAGATTTTACCCTTTACTTCAGATACATGTTCGCCTCATCTCAGATCTAAATATTCCATAAACAGATCTAGAAGATACAAATACATTTCAGATCTAGAGATCCTTCTTCATCATTTTCTTCATAGGTGCATCATAGATTCAGATCTATCATCAAACTGTTACCCTTTCCATTCATACATACTTCAGATTGAAGTATCCATTCAAACCTAGACTCATGCACACACTTTGCACAATTAATTTCTTCTCCTTATATAGATTTAGCCTTTGTCAATACCATGAGCCAAAACCACATCACTTCCGATGGTATTCTTGGACGATATCTCATAGACAATCCAGCGCTCAATACAATGGGTCAATACCATGGTAGTAACCCCCGGTTTTACACATTTAGAGCGCAATTGATCATACGCGACTTGGTACGTGCTTTTCCACGTGCATACGTGCCTTCTCCTCGACAAACCCGTGTATGCCTTGTAACACACCTTTTTCATTATTATTATTTCACATACAGATATTTCTTTCTTCTGCAACTTCTGTACTACTTGTAGAACATCAGATTTACATCATTAATAAACTTATCAAGCATCAAGAACAACTTCATTAAGTAGGTTGCCATCATCTTCATCAAGTGGGTTTCCATCAAGGACAACACTCTGCATCATATTGCCAACAAGATACACCGTATCTTAAACATCGAGCTCCTAGAATGCAAGAAAAAGCTAGATCATGTGTTGTCAAGGGTTGCAAAGGACCAAAATTTCTATGGTAGAAAAGCAAAGAAAGGTGCAGCAGAGGGTATAATGACAAGAGCAGCAACCAAGGTGCATAACAACAGCAAGAAGTTCATCATATGAAGTCTTCAAGTGGGCAGCACTACATACAATCATTGTAAAGGTATCATTGTACTTAGTCATTGTAAATACATTATTGTACAAATTGTACTAGTGTCTATCTTCCAAGGGTTGAAGAGGCAGTGTTGGGAGGTCTAGAATCATCATTAGGTGGTTGTGTCAAAGTTGGGGTTATGGTCTAGTATATCTTCTTCTTCTGCATCATTCTATATCATTGTAAAGTGGACCATTTTCCCTGGTACGAGAGTCCATTCTTCTTTTATTCTTCTATAGGGTGGTAGGGTGGTGCTAGGTGAGTTGTAGCTCATTGGGTGTTAGGGAATCCGTTCAGTTGACTACTAAAGAATATCGAGCATTGGAGCGTCCATCCAGTGGGAGCTGGAGAAGAATGCTTTTCTAGATTCTAGGAAGTTGGAGCTTTATTTTCAATTGGAGTTGAATATTAAAGAATTATTAGAAAATCATTAGGTGGTTTTTGTCCCGGAGTGGGTTTCCAGCTTAAAAATTGTGTGCATTTGTGTTCCTTTTGTTTACTGCTGTCATTGTACAAACACTAATAATAATTGAAGATTAACTACTGCTCTAATTGAAATAAATACTGATTCACCCCACCTCTCAGTATTTCCAAAAATTGGTATCGGAGCTTGGTCCCTTCAATAGTAGTTTAATAGCTGGAAGGATGTCATGGAGCATACCAAGAATGGTGTACCTCTTTTCAATCAAAATAATTATGCTCTCTAGAAAGGAAGAATGGAGGTTTATCTCTTAGCGCAAGGTTACGAAGTATGGGACACTGTTCAAAATGGATTTACATCAACTGCAGATGAACAAGGTAAGAAGAATTTGGTAAATGATGCAAAAGAAAGAATATTATTATCAGTAGACTTATTGAATCTGCTTATCATAAGGTGTTGGGTTGTAAAACCGCCAAAAATGTATGGGACAAGCTTGAGAATATATATGCAGGTGACTCAAATGTCAAAGAAGCAAATCTTCAAATCTATAGAGCAAAATTTGAGCAACTCAGAATGAAAGAAGATTGCAACATTGCTGCATACTTCCAATACGTTGATGAAATAACCAATACTCTAGAAGGATTGGGAGAGCCAGTTGACGAGAAGACTATTATACAGAAGATTCTTAGAACATTACCAGGGAGATTCAACCCAAAGGTATCGGTCTTAGAATACAGTGCAAATCTAGACAAACTCAGCAAGGAAGAATTACATGGAGTTCTCATAGCATATGAAATGAGACTTGATGAAGAAAAGGGTACTTCAAATCTAGAAACTGCGTTCGTTGCATCTAAGAAAACCAATAAGGACAAACAACCTTCAATTGAAATGACATGCACCTGCAAGTGTGAAGAAAAGGGATATGATGGAGAAGGTCTGTCAGATGAAGAATATGCTTACTTTACAAGAAAACTAAAACCTGGTAAGGGAAAATTCAAAGGTAAACTTCCATTGATATGTTTCGGTTGTGGTGAGGTTGGGAATTTCGTAGCAAAATGTCTGAACAAAAGTGATGGCAACTCAAAAGGAAAGAAAGGCTTTAATAAATCCAACAAGAAAGGCAAAAAGAAAGGATCCAAAAGGAACTTTCTCTCTAAAGAAGATAGCTCATCATCCGATGAATAAAGTGACAGCAAAGAAGAAGCCAATGAGAAAGTATTGTTTATGGCCAAGAACAATAAACAAGAAGTATCAAACAATGAAGAAGAAGGGTTGACCATAGAATAATTTTATGAGGAGGCAATCAAGCTTATAAAAGAGCTCAATGCTGAGAAGATCCGTTCCAATACTCTTGAAGAACAAGTTCAAGGTCTCAAAATTGAAGTTGAAGAACACAAATGTATTGAAGAGTCACTTCAAAAGAAGTTGGAAGAAAGCAACTAAGAAAGGGAAGCATTAGAAGCCGAAGTAGTCTCGCTGCGTAAGGAAGTGAAGAAGGGAAAAACTATCCAAAAGTATGCCAACAGCTCAAGGGCATTGGAAGAACTCATCAAAAATCAACGATCTTACAACGACAGAACTGGCCTTGGTTACAAAGAAGAAGAAGCAGGACCTTCTACAACAAAATACAATGAACCTATGAGATCTGACATACATGAAGACTTCATTGGAAAAGATTCGCAAGCACATCCTTGGAAGACGATTCCTCGACGAAGATTTTCATCCAGGTACCAACATATTTTTCATGGCTATTATTATTCTTGTGGAAAATTTGGTCATAAAGCTGTAGAATGTCGCACGTACCCTATGAACCAATACAATTCCAAGAGATTCTTCAAATATGAACCTCCCAGGGCTCAATGAAACATCAATATATTTGAAAATTTAAGAAATTATATGGAATGTTACAAATGTCATAACTTTGGACACATAGCTAGAGACTGCAGACTTGAAAATCCTCCAGAAGAATCTTCGAAGCCACAAAATGAATGAACATGGAAGAAGAAGAAGAGTGATAATTGTGATCTTGCTCTCAAGGCTCAAAAACAGAAATATGTGTGGTATGTTGACAGCGGTTGCTCAACGCATATGACTGGAGATAGAAGGAAATTTATATCTCTGAAAGAGAAGAAGGATGGAACCATATCCTTTGGAAATGATGGATCTTCAAATGTTATAGGATCAGGTACCGTCACTCTCGGAAGCAAAGATGTTATAGCCAAGAATGTTCTATTGGTCGAAAACATGAATCATAATCTGCTCAGTGTTGGACAAATGTGTGATCAAGGACACACAATGCTATTCAACTCCACAAAATGTGAAATCAGGAAAGGCAGGTATGGTAAAATTGTGGCTACAGCAAGTCAAGCTCCAAACGACATATATGTTATGGATGAAGCAACTAAAGCATGTCTACTAGCTAAATAAGATGAAAGTTGGTTATGGCACAAACGAATGGGTCACATAAACTTTGAAAATCTTGTCAGGATAAGCAAAAAGGAAGCAGTACGAGAAATGCCGAAAATCTCAAAACCTTCCAACACACTATGTGAGGCATGTCGGCATGGCAAGCAGAAAAAAGTCCAATTTAAAACAAAAGAACACTTTGCATCACATCCATTGGAATTGATACATACTGATCTATGTGGTCCCGTGAGAACAAAAGGCTTAGATGGAGAATTATATTTCATGTTAATGATAGATGACTATACCAGGATGAAAGTCGTTAGTTTCCTAAAGAAAAAATTTGAAGCATTTGAGTGCTTTAAGATCTACAAGGAGTTGGTTGAAAATGAAACTGATTTGAAAATAAAGTGTTTAAGATCAAATAATGGTGGAGAATTCACTTCCAAATTATTTCAGCAATACTGTGACGAAAATGGAATAAAAAGGCAATTTTCAACAACACGAACACCTCAGCAAAATGGAGTTGCTGAAAGAAAGAATAGAACTATACAGGAAATGGGTAGAACAATGTTGAAGGACTCAAAATTGGATGAAAATTTTTGGGTTCAAGCAATTGATACGGCAGTCTTCATTATCAACCGAAGTCTTCTCAGAAATAATTGCAACAAGACTCCATATGAATTATGGAAAGGAAAACCAGCTAATGTAAAATATTTCAAAATCTTCGAAAGCAAATGTTATATCAAAAGAGAAGATCAAAATTTGGGTAAGTTTGAATCACGTGTTGATGAAGGTATCTTTGTTGGTTACTCACGCAAAAGAAAGGCCTATAAATGCTATAATCTAAGACGAAAACAGATAGTGGAGAGCATAAATGTTACATTTGACGAAGATGGTGTTCTAACGAGTAATGATGAGGATCTAGAATCTTTGAAACTTGAGACAGAGGCTGAAAAAGACACAGATAAAATTGTAGAACAAGAAGCAACTATCAACGAGGAATAAGTAAACAATGATCATCAAGATATACCAGAACAACAACAAGAAGCTCCTCCAAGGAGAACAAAAGAGTGGATTCAAAAGAACCATCCATAAAATCAAATCATTGGTGACATAAATGAAGGTCGACAGCTTCGTTCATCACAACAAGCTCACGTTGCTTTTCTAGCAACCTTTGAGCCTAGTAGTTTTGAGGAAGCCAACTAGAATGAACATTGGGTAGCAGCTATGAATGAAGAATTGGATCAAATTGAGAAGAATAACACCTGGGAATTAGTTCCACGACCAAAAGATAAAAATATCATTGGGACTAAATGGGTGTTCAGGAACAAATTGAATGAAGATGGGCAGGTTACCAGAAACAAAGCAAGATTGGTTTGAAAAGGCTATGCACAAGTGGAAGGAATTGATTTCGACGAAACATTTGCACTAGTTAGCAGAATGGAAGCCATCCAAATGTTTCTCGCCTATGCATGTTCAAGAAAAATCAAAGTCTACCAAATGGATGTTAAGTCAACATTTCTGAATGGAGAATTAGAAGAAGAAGTTTACATCGAACAACCTGAAGGTTTTCTACTATCAGAAAAAGAAGACTATGTTTGTAGGTTAAATAAAGCTCTATATGGTCTCAAGCAGGCTCCTAGAGCATGGTATGCTTGTCTTGATGGATATCTATGTCAACAAGGGTTCAAGAAAGGTATCGTTGATAGCAATATTTATGTACAAATAGATAAATATAATTTAACAATCGTTGGGGTATATGTGGATGATGTAATATTTGGTAGCAATGATGATGAACTAAGTAAGAAATTTTCTACAAATATGCAAAGTGAGTTCGAGATGTCTTTACTTGGTGAGCTGACATACTTCTTAGGGCTTCAAATATCTTAGCAAGAGAAAGGAATATTTATATGTCAAGCCAAGTACATCAAGGAAATGCTCAAGAAATTCAAAATGGAAGATTGCAAACCCGTCCTTACTCCAATGGTAACAGGTTGCAAATTGAGCATAGACGACTCATCTAAGGATGTGGATCAGAAGTTGTACAGATCTATGATTGGTAGTCTTCTATATGTAACAGCCTCTCGGCTAGATGTTATGCAAGCAGTTGGACAAGTAGCAAGATTCCAAGCAACACCAAAAGAATCACATATTATTGCCGTCAAAAGAATTCTTCGATATCTAAAGGGCACAAAAGAATATGGCTTGTGGTATCCCAAGGGTAACAATCTCATTATTCAAGCCTTTACAGATGCAGATTGGGCAGGAAGCATTGATGATCGTAAGAGTACTAGTGGAGCAACATTCTATCTAGGTGGTTGTCTCGTATCATGGTTGAGCAAAAAGAAAACTTCAATCTCGTTATCTACAGTGGAAGCAGAATACATTGCAGCAGCATCATGTTGTACTCAAGTCCTTTGGATGAAACAAACTTTGCAAGATCTTCAAGTACAATTCAGTGAGCCTATTCCCATATTTTGTGACAACACTAGTGCCATCATCATCTCCAAGAATCCTGTCATGCATTCAAAAACAAAACACATTCCGATCAAATATCATTTTGTTAGAGAACAAGTCGCTGAAAAGAATATCAAACTTGAGTATGTTTGTACAAAAGAAAAAATTGTTGATATCTTCACTAAACCTTTACCTCGTGAAGCATTTGAATATCTTCATCAAAAGCTTGGGATTCTCCCAAGTTCTCATTAGATTACAGGTCTGCAGGACGGTTGTGTGTCAGGGGGAGTGGAAGTGTGTACAGGTCCGTAGGATGGTTGTGTTTCAGGGGGAGTTACCCTTTGCCATTGATGTCAAAGGGGGAGAGAATGTTGTAGGAAGAGGTGTCATGATCGCAGGGGGAGTACTTGTGTTGCCATCAATGCCAAAGGGGGAGATTGTTGATCAATGGTTGTCATTGATGTCAACCCAAGCAGCACCATGGGCTAACCCAATATTGCATGGGAATTTTGACCTACCAAATTAATATATTCTGGGTCAATAATGATTTTTATGGTTTCTACTTGTCGAGATGTTTCCATTGATATATGGCACGCCATGTAATTCTTCACGGTTTGAGAGATATTCATGTTTGAAGTTTGTACCCCCAGTTAGTGGGCTAAAACCCCATGGGGTTGGGGCATGGGTCATTGAAAAGTCATAATTAATATTTTTAAGCTCCTAAAATCCCTCCCACGTTCACTTGTTGAAGCCCCTCTCAACCTAAGCATTTATATAAATTGTGATCCTCTTTTCCTCCTTATGCAAGGGATTTCGCCATCTGAAACAGGTCATCGTGGCATTTTCGCTCTAACTTTTTTCTACGAAGGTTCAGAAGCTCAAATCTTTATGAGTAAAAGCTAAAATCCTAAGGAAGATACTATAAAAATTTCAGATCAAAGTGCATAATATTTTTGGATATATGATCTGTGGAAGTCGTGGTTTTTGCAGGCTCCTGAAATTAATCTCAAAGAAGTGACCTTGGGAAAATCGTCATAACTCTCTCTCTGAGTATTGGATTAGAATTTCGTAAAAAGTGGTAGATAGTGCATAGATTTTAGTTTTCTCTCTATCAATTTTAGAGCTAAATGAAGAAACAGTGACATGTGGCATGCTGTATGAGTTTTCTCTGCTGAAACAGTCCATAATTAGTGCATTGTGAGAGATTGGGTATAAATCTCTCTTGAAGAATCAAAATTAGATCAGACATATGGCATTGGAAAGATGACTCAGAGTACTACTACAAGACCAAAAATCAAATATTGAGGATCTAAAATAACAGAGATACACCAGATTCAATATCAAGCTCCTAGAAGGAAAGAAAAAGCTAGATCATGTGTTGTCAAGGGTTGCAAAGGACTAGACTTTCTAGGGCAGAAAAGAAAAGCAAGGTGCAGTAGAGGGTAGCATGACAAGAGAAGCAACCAAGGTGTGGAATAGCAGCAAGAAGTGCATCACATGAAGTTTTCAAGTGGGCAGCACTGCATACAATCATTGTAAAGGTATCATTGTACTTAGTCATTGTAAATACATTATTGTACAAATTGTACTAGTGTCTATCTTCCAAGGGTTGAAGAGGCATCATTGGGTGGTCTAGGATCATCATTAGGTGGTTGTGTCAAAGTTGGGGTTATGGTCTAGTATATCTTCTTCTTCTACATCATTCTATATCATCGTAAAGTGGACCATTTCGGCATGAGTCCATTCTTCTTTTATTCTTCTATGTGGTGGTAGGGTGGTGCTAGGGTGAGTTGTAGCTCATTTGGTGTTGGGGCATCTCGTTCGCCTGACTACTAAAGAATCTCGGCGTTGGAGCGTCCATCCGTGGGAGGCTGGAGAAGAATGCTTTTCTAGATTCTTGGAAGTTGGAGCTTTATCTTCAATTGGAGTTGAATATTAAAGAATTATTAGAAAAACATTAGGTGGTTTTTGTCCCGGAGTGGGTTTCCACCTTAAAAATTGTGTGCATTTGTGTTCCTCTTGTTTGCTACTATCATTGTACAAACACCGATAATAATTGAAGATTAACTAATGCTCTAATTGAAAGGAATACTGATTCACCCCCCCCGCCTCTCAGTATTTCCAAAAATTGGTATCAGAGCTTGGTTCCATCAATAGCAGTTTAACAACTGGAAGGAGGTCATGGAGCATACCAAGAATGGTGTACCTCTATTCAATGAAAATAATTATGCACTCTGGAAAGGAAGAATGGAGGTCTATCTCTTGGCGCAAGGTTATGAAGTATGGGACACTGTTAAAAATGGATTTACATCAACCGCGGATGAACAAGGTAAGAAGAATTTGGTAAATGATGAAAAAGCAAAGAATATTATTATCAGTGGACTTATTGAATCTGCTTATCATAAGGTGTTGGGTTGTAAAACTGCCAAAAATGTATGGGACAAGCTTGAGAATATATATGCATGTGACTCAAATGTCAAAGAAGCAAAGCTTCAAATCTATAGAGAAAAATTTGAGCAACTCAGAATGAAATAAGATTGCAACATTGTTGCATACTTCCAATACGTTGATGAAATAACCAATACTCTGGAAGGATTGGGAGAGCCAGTTGACGAGAAGACTATTATATGGAAGATTCTTAGAACATTACCAAGGAGATTCAACCCAAAGGTATCGGTCTTAGAATACAGTGCAAATCTGGACAAACTCAACAAGGAAGAATTACATGGAGTTCTCATAGCATATGAAATGAGACTTGATGAAGAAAAGGGTACTTCAAATCTAGAAACTGCGTTCGTTGCATCTAAGAAAACCAATAAGGACAAAAAACCTTCAATTGAAATGACATGCACCTGCAAGTGTTAAGAAAAGGGAGATGATGGAGAAGGTCTTTTAGATGAATAATATGCTTACTTTACGAGAAAACTAAAACCTGGTAAGGGAAAATTCAAAGGTAAACTTCCATTGATATGTTTCGGTTGTGGTGAGGTTGGGCATTTCGTAGCAAAATGTCCGAACAAAAGTGATGGAAACTCAAAAGGAAAGAAAGTCTTTAAGAAATTCAACAAGCAAGGCAAAAAGAAAGGATCCAAAAGGAACTTTCTCTCTAAAGAATATAGCTCATCATCCGATGAAGAAAGTGACAGCAAAGAAGAAGCCAATGAGAAAGTATTGTTTATGGCCAAGCACAATAAACAAGAAGTATCAAACAATGAAGAAGAAGGGTTGACCATAGAAGAATTTTATGAGGAGGAAATCAAGCTTATAAAAGAGCTCAATGCTGAGAAGATCTATTCCAACACTCTTGAAGAACAAGTTCAAGGTCTCAAAATTGAGGTTGAAGAACACAAATGTATTGAAGAGTCACTTCAAAAGAAGTTGGAAGAAAGCAACCAAGAAAGGGAAGCATTAGAAGCCGAAGTAGTCTCGATGTGTAAGGAAGTGAATACGGGAAAAATTGTTCAAAACTATACCAACAGCTCAAGGGCATTGGAAGAACTCATCAAAAATCAACGATCTTACAACGACAAAATTGGCCTTAGTTACAAAGAAGAAGATGCAGGACCTTCTACAACAAAATACAATGAACCTATGAGATCCGACATACATGAAGACTTCATTGGACAAGATTCGCAAGCACATCCTTGGAAGACGATTCCTCGACGAATATTTTCATCTAGGTACCAACATATTTTTCATGGCTATTGTTATTCATGTGGAAAATTTGGTCATAAAGCTGTAGAATGTCGCACGTACCCTAGGAACCAATATAATTCTAGGAGATCCTTCAAATATGAACCTCCCAGGGCTCAACGAAACATCAATAGATTTGAACATTTAAGAAATAATATGGAATGTTACAAATGTTAGAACTTTGGACACATAGCCAGAGACTGCAGACTTGAAAATCCTCCAGAAGAATCTTCGAAGCCACAGAATGAATGAACATGGAAGAAGAAGAAGACTGATAATTGTGCTCTCGCTCTCAAGGCTCAAAAAAATAAAGATGTGTGGTATGTTGACAGTGGTTGCTCAACGCATATGACTGGAGATAGAAAGAAATTTGTATCTCTGAAAGAGAAGAAGGATGGAACCATATCCTTTGGAAATGATGGATCTTCAAATGTTATAGGATCAGGTACCATCACTCTCGGAAGCAAAGATGTTATATCCAAGAATGTTCTATTGGTCGAAAACATGAATCACAATCTGCTCAGTGTTGGACAAATGTGTGATCAATGACACACAATGCTATTCAACTCCACAAAATGTGAAATCGGGAAAGGTAGGTATATTAAAATTGTGGCTACATCAAGTCGAGCTCCAAATGACATATATGTTTTGGATGAAGCTACTAAAGCATGTCTACTAGCTAAAGAAGATGAAAGTTGGTTATGGCACAAACGAATGGGTTACATAAACTTTGAAAATCTTCTCAGGATAAGCAAAAAGGAAGCGTACGAGATATGCCAAAAACGAGAAATGCCGAAAATCTCAGAACCTTCCAACACACTATGTGAGGCATGTCGCACGAAGTGCGTAATAAATTTGCAATTAAAAACAAAAGAACACTTTGCATCACATCCATTGGAATTGATACATACTGATCTATGTGGTCATGTGAGAACAAAAGGCTTAGATGGAGAATTATATTTCATGTTAATGATAGATGACTATACCAGGATGACAGCCGTTAGTTTCCTAAAGAAAAAATTTTAAGCATTTGAATGCTTTAATATCTACAAGGAGTTGGTTGAAAATGAAACTGATTTGAAAATAAAGTGTCTAAGATCACATAATGGTGGAGAATTCACTTCCAAATTATTTCAGCAATATTGTGACGAAAATGGAATAAAAAGACAATTTCCAACAGCACGAACACCTCACCAAAATGGAGTTGCTGAAAGAAAGAATAGAACCGTACAAGAAATGGGTAGAACAATGTTGAAGGACTCAAAATTGGATGAAAAATTCTAGGTTCAAGCAATTGATAGGTAGTCTTCATTATCAACCGAAGTCTTCTCAGAAATAATTGCAACAAGACCCCATATGAATTATGGAAAGGAAGACCAGCTAATGTAAAATATTTTAGAATCTTCGGAAGAAAATGTTATATCAAAAGAGAAGATCAAAATTTGAGTAAGTTTGAATCACGTGTTGATGAAGGAATCTTTGCTGATTACTCATGCAAAAGAAAGGCCTATAAATGCTATAATCTAAGACGAAAATAGAAAGTGGAGAGCATAAATGTTACATTTGATGAAGATGGTGTTCTAGCGAGTAATGATGAGGATCTAGAATCTTTGAAACTTGAGACAGAGGCTGAGAAAGACAGATAAAATTTTAGAACAAGAAGTAACTATCAACGAGGAAGAAGTAAACAATGATCATCAAGATATACCAGAACAACAACAAGAAACTCCTCCAAGGAGAACAAAAGAGTGGATTCAAAAGAACCATCCATCAAATCAAACTTTCCTCATTGGTGACATAAATGAAGGTCGACAGCCTTTCCATTCAACACAACAAGCTCACGTTGCTTTTCTAGCAACCTTTGAGCCTAGTAGTTTTGAGGAAGCCAGCCAGAATGAAAATTGGGTAGCAGCTATGAATGAAGAATTGGATCAAATTGAGAAGAATAACACTTGGGAATTAGTTCCATGACCAAAAGATAAAAATTTCATTGGGACTAAATGGGTGTTCAGGAACAAATTGAATGAAGATGGGCAGGTTACCAGAAACAAAGCAAGATTGGTTTGCAAAGGCTATGCACAAGTGGAAGGAATTGATTTCGACGAAATATTTGCACCAGTTGCCAGAATGGAAGCCATCCGAATGTTTCTCGCCTATGCATGTTCAAGAAAAATCAAATTCTACCAAATGGATGTTAAGTCAGCATTTCTGAATGGAGAATTAGAAGAAGAAGTTTACATCGAACAACCTAAAGGTTTTCTACTATCACAAAAATAAGACTATGTCTGCAGGTTAAAGAAGGCTCTATATGGTCTCAAGCAGGCTCCCAGAGCATGGTATGCTCGTCTTGATGGATATCTACATCAACAAGGGTTCAAGAAAGGTACTGTTGATAGCAATATTTATGTACAAATAGATAAAGATAATTTAACAATTGTTGAGGTATATGTGGATGATATAATATTTGGTAGCAATGATGATCGACTAAGTAAGAAATTTTCTACAAATATGCAAAGTGATTTTGAGATGTCTTTACTCGGTGAGTTGACATACTTCTTAGGGCTTCAAATATCTCAGCAAGAGAAAGGAATATTTATATGTCAATCCAAGTACATCAAGGAAATGCTCAAGAAATTCAAAATGGAAGATTGCAAACCCATCCTTACTCCAATGGTAACAGGTTGCAAATTGAGCATAGACGACTCATCTAAGGATGTGGATAAGAAGTTGTACAGATCTATGATTGGTAGTCTTCTATATGTAACAGCCTCTCGGCCAGATGTTATGCAAGCAGTTGGACAAGTAGCAAGATTCCAAGCAGCACCAAAAGAATCACATATTATTGCCGTCAAAATAATTCTTCGATATCTAAAGGGCACAGAAGAATATGGCTTGTGGTATCCCAAGGGTAACAATCTCATTATTCAAGCCTTTACAGATGCAGATTGGGCAGGAAGCGTTGATGATCATAAGAGTACTAGTGGAGCAGCATTCTATCTAGGTGGTTGTCTCGTATCATGGTTGAGCAAAAAGCAAACTTCAATCTCGTTATCTATAGTGGAAGCAGAATACATTGCAGCAGCATCATGTTGTACTCAAGTCCTTTGGATGAAACAAACTTTGCAAGATCTTCAAGTACAATTCAGTGAGCCTATTCCCATATTCCGTGACAACACTAGTGCCATCAGCATCTCCAAGAATCCTGTCATGCATTCAAAAACAAAACACATTCCGATCAAATATCATTTTGTTAGAGAACAAGTTGCTGAAAATAATATCAAACTTGAGTATGTTTGTACAAAAGAAAAAATTGCTGATATCTTCACTAAACCTTTACCTCGTGAAGCATTTGAATATCTTCGTCAAAAGCTTGGGATTCTCCCAAGTTCTCATTAGATTACAGGTCTGCAGGACGGTTGTGTGTCAGGGGGAGTGGAAGTGTGTACAGGTCCGCAGGATGGTTGTGTTTCAGGGGGAGTTACCCTTTGCCATTGATGTCAAAGGGGGAGATAATGTTGTAGGAAGATGTGTCATGATCGCAGGGGGAGTACTTGTGTTGCCATCAATGCCAAAGGGGGAGATTGTTGATCAACGGTTGTCATTGATGTCAACCCAAGCAGCACCAGGGGCTAACCCAATATTGAATGGGAAGTTTGACCTACAAAATTAATATATTCTGGGTCAATAATGCTTTTGATGGTTTCTACTTGTCGAGATGTTTCCGTTGATATATGGCACGCCATGTAATTCTTCACGGTTTGAGAGATATTCATGTTTGAAGTTTGTACCCCCAGTTAGTGGGCTAAAACCCCATGGGGTTGGGGCATGGGTCATTGAAAAGTCATAATTAATATTTTTTTAAGATCCTAAAATCCCTCCCACGTTCACTTGTTGAAGCCCCTCTCAACTTAAGCATTTATATAAATTGTGATCCTCATTTCCTCCTTATGCAAGGGATTCGACCATCTGAAACAGGTCATCGTGGAATTTTCACTCTAACGTTTTTTCTACGAAGGTTCAGAAGCTGAAATATTTATGAGGCAAAGCCGAAACTCGAGAAGCTGCAGTGTACCTCAGATCAAGGTGCGTAATATTGTTGGAGATGTGATCCGTGGAATGATCCGTGGAATTCAAGGTTTTTTGGCAGTGCTCCTGAAATTCATCTCAAAGAAGTGACCTTGGTAAAATCGTCATAAATCTCTCTCTGAGTATCAGATTGGAATTCTGTAAAAAGTGGCAGATATTGCACAGTCTTTAGTTTTCACTCTATCAATTTCAGAGCCAAATGAAGAAACAATGACACATGGAATTCCGTACAAGTGTGCTCTTCTAAAACAATCCATCATTAGGGCATTGTGAGAGATTGGGTATAACTCTCTCGTGAAGAATCCAAATTGGGTCAGATCTATGGCATTGGAAAGATGACTCAGAGGAATACTACAGGACTAAAAATTAGATATTGAGGATCTTAAATAACAGAGATACACCAGATTCAATATCGAGCTCCTAGAAGGAAAGAAAAATCTAGATCATGTGTTGTCAAGGATTGCAAAGGACCAGAATTTCTACGGAAGAAAAGCAAAGCAAGGTGTAGCAGAGGGTAGCATGACAAGAGAAGCAACCAAGGTGCATAATAGAAGCAAGAAGTTCATCATATGAAGTCTTCAAGTGGGCAGCACTGCATACAATCATTGTAAAGGTATCATTGTACTTAGTCATTGTAAATACATTATTGTACAAATTGTACTAGTGTCTATCTGCCAAGGGTTGAAGAGGCAATGTTGGGAGGTCTAGGATCATCATTAGGTGGTTGTGTCAAAGTTGGGGTTATGGTCTAGTATATCTTATTCTTCTACATCATTCTATATCATTGTAAAGTGGACCATTTTCCCTGGTACGAGAGTCCATTCTTCTTTTATTCTTCTATAGGGTGGTAGGGTGGTGCTAGGGTGAGTTGTAGCTCATTGGGTGTTGGGGAATCCGTTCAGTTGAATACTGAAGAATCTCGGGCGTTGGAGCATCCATCCAGTGGGAGCTGGAGAAGAATGCTTTTCTAGATTCTAGGAAGTTGGAGCTTTATCTTCAATTGGAGTTGAATATTAAAGAATTATTAGAAAAGCATTAGGTGGTTTTTGTCCCGGAGTGGGTTTCCACCTTAAAAACTGTGTGCATTTGTGTTCCTCTTGTTTTTTGTTATCATTGTACAAACACCGATAATAATTGAAGATTAACAAATGCTCTAATTGAAAGGAATACCGATTCACCCCACCCCCCCTCCTCTCTCGCATTTCCAACAGCTTCCATGTACTTCATTGATTATTGTTGTAGGATGATTTATGTAATGTCGATTCCTGCTTGATGTATGATGCATATTATTCATGTTTATTTGCTGTTGTTGATTCCTGTTGATGTAAGATGCAAAATATTTATGTGTATTTGATGTGGTATGTATTTATCATGGATGGTGATTTATGTTGTGAGATCCCTTTGTTGCCTTGATGGCAGGATACTCTTTTTCACCATGTGTGAAGTTTTCATGCTGATAGGAGGTTTGTGATGAGTGAGAGTTCCTTGTACGGAACATTTCATGCAGAGACTTTGCCACTCATGTTGAGGGCTTTTCCTTGTATGACACGTCAACAACGTCCATGTAGATCATCAACAGTTACATCACTGAATGAAGTGGCCAACACTATCGAGATACCGAGGCTCGGAGACATAGTCCACGCTGGACGAACTCCATTATTAAATGACTTGATTTTTTTTGTGTGATTGTTGACATGTGTTCCTCTTGATTATATTTTCATATGTGTTCATTAATTCTTTGATAAAATGTAATTCTAACACATCAGACGAAGCAAAAGGTCTTGGTTAAAAGGGTATTAAAAATTTACCTGGATCAACCCCCCCCCCTCCAACCTCTTATTATTGATTGATCTGAACACAACCCACATTTTAATACCCCCCTTGACCTCGTACTTGTATAGTTGAGTACATGTTTCATAGAGCCTTTTCCCTTGTTCTCTCATTCGATGTCTAGTGAGAGTGGTACTTCTACCATGGGGGAAATGGGTCCCTCATCACCATCCACATTGATAATGTCTTCTATTATGTCCTCTTCATGACCAATCAATGTGATAAGGCCCACTACCTCAATTTCAAGCACACCTATGTCCTCACAGTGGGGAATCCCATCAGTTGATACTACAACCCCAATAAGTTTTCGAACTTTTTCATATACCTTTCTCCATAAGGATTTGTGTTTGGAATGGGGCATAATTCAACCCACAAGAATTGGTTGGTTTCCACCTTGTCCATATATCCCTACAATCACAATCTCTAGCATGGTTCAGTCATATTTGATGAACTTTCGAAGGAGATCTATGTTTGTCCCTAGTTTGTCTGGGTGTAGCACTATTTCGAGGGAACCTTTAATCCTTTGGTTACTTATGTGTTTTTAGCAACACCATTCTTTGTAGGTTTTTGATTCTTCAAAGGAGCTAATATAATTTGGGGAAATATCCCTAATATTTCCATTATGCCCATGGTTCTTCACACTTATGATAATGCTTTTTCAATAGGAGGTCTTCCTTCTAGTCAAAGTATAATCCCATTGGTAGTCATACTTTAGGGAGTTTGTTTGTCTCTGGGGGAAATCATCCTTTCACCATGATGGTTATTCTAGGGCCTCAATACTCTAGCTCCAATAATACTTTAGTCAACCATTGTATTCTGGAAACCTTTTTATCGGGGAATCATAAGGTTTATTTGGGGGTTCTTCTCTACATTCAAACCCATTCAACCAAAACCAACTTCCATTTCTAGCATCTCTTGATTTGCTAAATTTGGAATAGTTAACCAATGAACCCATATGCCATGATCCTAAGTGGCCCCCAATGCCTTCCAAATTACCTTATGATATTCCCAAATTTGAAGGAAAGTTGGGAGAGAAACCAATCATGAATTTCATCACCTATTATCTATGGTGTTCTTCTAATTCCTTGGTCGTTGATTCTATGACGCTATGTCTCTTACAAATAACCCTAACTGAGGGATGTTGCGAAATGGTATATCGAGTTGGATACAACATCCTATAGTGGCTATACTTCCTTAGCATGAAAATTCTTGAATTATTTTCAATTAATTTTGTGGCAATGGGTTAGAAACCATATTCTACCTACCTTAATTAGGATGCTCTAGACATATTTTTTTATCATATTCATGAGTGGAAGCATCGAAAGCATTCGATCGGGACCAATATTTATGACTAGTTCCTTAGATTTGGTTTACCTGATCCTTGTTACCACATATTTCCAAGGGAATTTCCATGGTTGGGGCATCTATTGATGAGCATGCCACTTTACGTGCTCAACATCTTGACTTGATTTACTCTTATTTGGGAAATTTATATGAAATAATACCTAGCATTCCTCGTCGTTCAACTAATCTGCAAATACCTATACGAAGACAACATTTTGATGGTATAATTAGTTCCTTATCTTCTAATGTTGTGAGCCAATTAGTTTCTCAATTGGGGAACATGATTATTAATTCACAAGCCCCTACAATTGCACCTAATTCTCAACAAGCCACATCTTCTTAGAAAATCACCGAGATTCATAAGGTGAAATCCCCACAACCAAAGAATCCTCAACAACCTAGTAGGAAAAGAAGAAAATAAAGTAGAAAAACACTTCTAAACCTCCTCAGGAGACTTAACAACCCCAATCCAATCAGGGTGGAGGCACAAATGATTATCATTGGAAGTTAAAATTCCCATGCAATGTTTTTAAGGGGGATCATTTAACTCACAAGTGCCCAAGAATGGATGAGATTCATCATTTGCTTATGAAACCAACTTCCACTCAAAATTCAATTGTTTTGACACATTTTTCCCCACTCAATCTCAATAAATGGTTACACAACCTCCCCCACCTCTACCCAGGGGCATGGGAGGAAAACTATTTCCTAGTGGCTTTTCACCTATACTTATCTAGAATGAGAAAGTTAACTTATGAAAGAGTTAAATATTATGAGACTCTAGAGTCAAGTTATACTTATAAGGACTAGATCAACCTCATTGTGTCCAATGGACCTCTCACGCTAGATAAGCCTTTGGAGTTAGTGTTTCACCCACCTAAGGGTGATCTCCATAAGTCAACATGCAATCTCAATGCGAGGGTTGCTCAAAATTATAGTATTGTTGACGATATAGCCAAAAATACATATACCATGTATGAATTAGAGGTTTTTAGAGTTTTCCTATGTAACACATATACTTGCTGACCGCTATCAAAGTAGTTTATCCCTCTAAGTAAAATTTTATTGCATTTGGTGTTGATCTCAATCATTTTAGATTATCCCATCAAGTCAATTTTTAGATCTCAATGTGCAACTTTAGTTGAGATGTACACCACACTCTTATAAATGAAGGATATTCCACTTGTATTATGGCCTCATCATATTGGAAATCTCTTAATTCTTCAACACTCATTAAGTCAAGTATTGTGGTTCAAGCCTTCAATGGACATATTTTTGTGCCTCAAGGTGTTCTTCTAGCATTTTCCATCGAGCTAGGGGGGGAAATCCTTATCGTTGATGTAGAAGTTGTTTATGCCCCACTAGATTATAATATAATCTTTAGTTGTAATTGGTTCTATGCTATAATTTTTGTCATGTCATTTGTCTTGTTCGTTCTTCACTTTCCCCATGAAGGCAAGATCATCACAATTGATCATATTGATTATTGTATTCTGACAACTAAGTATACCACTATAGGCACTATGATTCCATTTATTGGATATAAGCATTTTTATTCTGAGAGCATCAATGTAGGTTTTTTTAAAAACTCTTCACTTTGCAGTGTCTTTCTTATACCCCTGGATGATGTTCCTTCTACTTTTATGGCTCTTATGCACATGATTTAATTCATCATTAATGGATCTCGTTGGTCACCTGATCCTTTGGTGGTTCCTTCTCCTTCAGATGTAGATATGTATAGTGAGTAGATGCTACCTTTCGCAAAATATATTCTCTTCAGTGGTCCCCTCACTACCTTGACACTAGCCAGAAACTCCATCCCAATAGGGAACCTAATCATGACTATTTTCCCACATGGGTCCACTCTACCTATTCCACATGACTCCCTTGATGATGAGTTTAATTCTCATCAAGTCATCTTGGACGTCATGGATTCACTTGCTAATCTCAAGAATATTATGCCTTCCAATTCCTTTTTTCTCCCTAAACATGAACTAGTAGAGATGAGCAAACTAAGTCTTGAACGGACTAGGGGGAATTTTCCAGGTCATCCATGGAAGATCCACCCTTGGACTGAGTCAAGTATTGGATTTATGATATTGAAATTTCCAATTAACTTCCTAATCCAATCCTCCCATTAATGTGTTCCTTGCACCCCTTTCATCTCTTGATAGTTCTTGTTAAGCACCTACACTAGCTCATAACATCACTCATTCTTTATGTCCTTTATTCTTTATTGATAACAATATGGTTCTAGGTTTTTCCTGGGATCATCCACTTTTAGGAATGAGAAAAATAAACTTTCTATGGCATGGCCCTGCCATGATGTGCCATATGGTATTGAAAATAACCCATGAGTTCATATGAATGAATCCTTGGCACGTGCCTGGAAATGGACACAACTTGACGTGATCTAATAAAATTTTGTGCACTTGTATATATTGTATATACATATAGGCGTGGTATGTTTTTCATTTCCTATTTATGTATAAATTAATTTGAGTGTTCACTTATGCATGGTGCTTTATTAGCTTATGTCAAGTCCCTCCGTGATCTATATAGGCTTCACAGACGGTTCCAATTGTAGTACTTAGAATCTATATTTCGTTGCTTGGGTTCCCTTTTCACCCATCGATTAGCTTGTGAGTTCAGGGGGCATTTTTTTTTCCCTTGCAACTAATAAAATGGTTGAATATGGTTCCAACATTGAGCTCTTGCCTGGGGCCATTGTCCTTGGAATTTGTCACTTGGTCATTAAACTTGACTCACAACTTGTAGTATCTTAGTTGAACCGTGTATATTCTATGAGGGATCCTACATTTTGTTTTCATTATTTGAGAGCACGTCTCATGGAACAAAATTTTTATACCATTTCCTACATATATATTCATAGAACTTCTATCACATTGGATAACAATGTCTTATATTTTCATTTGCCTTATTAAATTTGTAAACCATGCCTATAATATAGTCATCAGAAACATCGGATACAACATCATATGAATAACATCTACAAGTGAAAACCATCGTAACCTTCATATATATGCCATAGATTTAAAAAGAGTTGTTTACATCATAAATGTTTTGGGTACATCAGTCAATATCGAGCGTATGAGGCCTAGGTTGTAATCCACTACGTATGCCATAAAATACCATCCTTGGAAGACTACACTAAGAATATATCCTCATTGTGTTGGTGGTAGCATAACACAACTCATTCTATACATTGAAGGAGGCCTCGAAAATGAGCTGAGTGAACCCCAATGGTGTGCCTATGTAGATTTGGAGGGATCTTGTCAATTAACAAAGGTTTAATCCCTAGTGTCAACTTCTCCACATTGCACATGAACTCATGTAACTCATCTTGCTCCCCGCCCTCCTCATTGAACATTTCATTCCCAACCCATTCTACAATTGTTCCTCAGTGTTGCAAAGATGATTGACCTGATGATTGATCTAGTCTCACATCTACGTATTAAACCAATCAAGTATTAGTGATTATGTATCCATGAAAAAACAAAAATGATACGTATTCCAAAAATGAAAAAATATTTAAATATCACAAAAAACTGAAAATATCCATTTTCTTACCAAGTGCACCCCAGTGCATGCGAGGGGTAGGACAAGATCTTGGTCATTCACAAAGGTTTTTCCTTCATAATCATAACCATCAATGATTGTAATTTGATTGTTATACCATATTAAAAATCCATGATTAAACTATTGTTGGGCATGTCCAATCTCTAGTATACTTATCAACTCAATCCATCGCATAATGCATGTATTTGTAGGGACACGATAAGGGTACGATACCCTTGATCTCAACATAGGAATCCATTGCAAAAAGAAAGATACCAAAATGCTTCCATAGTTGTAATATTTTTTCTTTCCTCCGGAAATGGGTAAGTTTGTCCTTCATGTTGTGCAACAAACCCTCACACTAGTTGAATATGGTAGGTTGCAAACATCGTATCACTTTATCCATCTAAGCCAAGGAGGGTAAGTGAAGCCCCATGGAGACTACTGTTCAAATAATGGTAAATAGGATGGTGTGAAGAGTGAGGTCAGTTAATTCTCTTATGGGTATCTTGTTTCTGACCTTATGGGCACGTGGTCCATGTATCGCTCCACATACTCATCTATGCTCTCCTTTTCCATATATTTCCCATCGATGACCACTAATAGGGAACCTCGCCTCTACAACCTGGTGAGAAAATAATGTCCTATACCTCCAACTAAAAAATTTATCCCTTCACCAAGAAGTGTTGATCTTAGAGACTCCACATATCAATAAGCGATTGAAAAATATCTACTTGACCTTTCATACTTTAAGTCTTGAATAATTTTAGTAGGCCATAGTCCTTGAGAGTACGTAAAGTAGGGGGATGAGCGATGACCCTCATATCATTTCTTGGTGTTCTTTGTCCCTCCATTCAATCATATTGCTTTTTTACCTACATGAAATAAGAGCCAAACACCATATTCAGCTTAAAGAACAAGATCCTGGGGGGTCGCTCCCACACTTTTTATCACAGGGTAGTGACCACTCCCAGGAAGTGTCCCTTAGGTAAACCACCTTCATTTTGGTCACCCCTAGGTACCCTACCTCAGAGTAGCAATGCACTATCTCCCTAAGCAGGGTCTCCCTAGGGTACAAAATCCTCTAAAATGAAAAAGGAAGTAATCAAAATGACGAGGAGGTGTTGAGGACTTACCTAGTGTAATAAAAACAAAAAATTATCTCTTATAAATGTTGGAATCACGATCTCAATTTTGGGGGAAAATGGGGGTTTTCTCCACTAGTTTCACTCTCAATCGATAAATGTGCAAATGAGATCAACTTAGCCTATTTTCACTATATCTATCACTTTGGATTTTGCACATGTGGGGATTTCTTCCCTATATTGGCCATTTACCTTCTCCAAAGCTACTTATCCATGATCATGATCCTATTTTTAATCATATTTTTTCACTAATTGGTATTCTTCAATATTATACCACATTTTGGTCATCATACTTGCAAATTCTCGAGTTTTCATTACTACAATGGGCCCTAAGTGTGTTTTTCTTTCTTGAACCTAGTATATAGGGGTAGGGCTTTCCCTTCCATTTTTGTTGCATCATTAACATCTTTATTATACCTTAGGTCTAATCCCATCAAGTTGTGGCATTAACCACTCTACATTTTCATGTTGTAACATGTGTGATAGGTATTTCCTTCACATGGATACCCTAGTTTAGAACCTCTTTTTTGTGTTGATGTCCATGTTGCATATTTCTATCACTCTGAAATTCCTCCCTTTGACTTGCCATGACTTTGAATTTGAGCCTCATTTTCTCTTCTTTATCATTTTTTGGCTATACCCCCAGAGGATTCCATCACTACTTTGTGCCTTGTTATGACTTGAATGCATGTCGATTTTCTTTGGTCTCATTTTCATTATCGTAATCACATTGCCTTTAGCCTTCTTGCTAGCCTTCACTTGGTGTGTTTATCCTTCCTAGAGGGACCTCTATGATGAGTTGTTCTCTTTTAAAACCTCTTTTCTTCTCTTTGTTTAGGGTGGTTCCATTAACTCAGGCAAGTTACTACCATTTATATCGCTTCTTTTCCCTCACGATGAGCTTCATTTGTTTCCTTCTCATGCTCATTAAACAATGAAGGGTACCAAGCATCATTTTACCTCTTTTGTGGGCTCATTAAAACATAAAAAAAACACCATGTGTCAAGCACACTACTACCTCTTCTTCGAGCTCATTAAACCATAAAGAATGCACCTTATCGAGTATCCTTTTATCTTTTTTTTTGGTATTGTTAAAATTGAACAAAAAATACACTATTGAGCTTACTTATATTTTATTTCATGTTCACTATACTATGAAGGAGATACAAACAAATAAGATGAGAAAAAGGGGATGAAAGCTTTGTGCTTATTTTATTAATCGAAATGGTAGTGTCATTCATGTCACCCTTGAACATGACACCTATTTGTATCATAAAATTTCAATTGTGTTTTAGATTTCCTAGGAGTTGTACCATACATGTGAGCCATTTTACTCCTCCAATTGGTTACTCTTCTAGTCATCATGTAGTGTGCTTCAATGCCTCCTTCGTTGTGGTGCGATATCACATGTTTCTCATTAGTCAATACTTCCAAGTGACTTTTGTGGCATGCCATTACATGTTCAAGGAAGTTATAAACCTTGGTCGACCATATGCATTCCTCATTGACCTTTTGTGTTAGAAATCCTTATGTCAATTTTACTTCATGACTTAATCCATTTACATCATCTCTTGGTTTATTCCATGTTGATTGATGCAGGATACATTAAGTCCCTCCATTAATGGATCTTCTCTTGGTGAAAACGTGAAGTTGGGTTACACCTTTTGCCCTTTTTTTAGAAAAAAATATCATTTTTTTCGATTCTTCAAGTTTCTGCAAACTAAAACAATTTTTCTGTTTAGAATTTCATTTTATGATAAAAATAAGACTTGTCAGAAATTTTATTAGCTTTCTATTATTTATTTTTTGGAATTTTTTTATTCACATTTGATATGTCAACTTAAAATTTCTTTGAGTGTGTGTTCTTTAACAATCAAAGGATTCATAAAAAGTCATGTTCAAATGTGTTGGTGTATTCTTTGAAAACTTTGTATTTTTGAGAAAAAAATGTGTTACACCAATCTAGATAGAGTCTACCTCAGTTTCATTATATTTATGAAAACAACTTATGCATATCATAATTACTAGAATTTTTTGAACTGATCCAATATGAAAAAACTTCATTTTTTTACTATGTTTCGGCTCGTGCAAAATTTATCAACATATTAGTTATAAACTAAAAATCTAAAAACTATCCATTACAGATGACGGACCAATGTAATGCACCATAATTTTTTCAATTTTTTTTACAGTGTATTTTGGAAGATACAGAATTTTGATTTCATTGAATCATAATGACCTTCAAAAATTGTTTGCACCCATTTTATTACAAAATTAATTAAAATTAGTAAATATTTATGGAATTACATAAAATTTATATTTCTTGAAAGTAGATTGAATTCTGCAAATGCTTGTCTTGGTTTCGACAATCAATTCATATATTTTTATGGAGTTTAATCATTCTAAATTTGAAGAAATGTGTTCAGAATTGAGCTGCTACGTAGTTGCAGACGTGTTAGTTCGGCCTAAATTTTAAAAAAGTTTGGCTGAATTGTTTTTTTCCGCGTCGGCCTGTTAATTCTAATGACACAAAAGTTCGGCCGAAGTTTTTATAGAAGTTCGGTCGAACTTTTGCTCTAAATTACGTCAGCCAGAAAATTCGATGAAGCCCCTCCAAAAAAACATTTCGCAATTATATAAATAGCCAAAAACAAAATCATTGTTTTCACATTATTTCACACATTTCTTCATTTGGGCTGATTTTGCAAAGGACATTTTTTGGGCTTAAATTTCAAAGGACTCTATTTGGGCTTAATATTCAAAGGACATTTTTTGGAGGTATTTTGTAAAGTGACATTTTTTAGAGGTTTTTTCGGCTTAATTTTCAAAGGACATTTTTTGGAGGTATTTTGTTTAAGAGACATTTTTTTCAAAGGTTTTTTGGCCTTAATTTTCAAAGGACATATTTTGGAGGTATTTTTTAAAGTGACATTTTTTAAGAGGTTGGGCTTAATTTTCAATGGACATTTTTTGGAGGTATTTTTTAAAGTGACATTTTTTTAGAGTAAGTGTTTTGGGTTGAAGTAAATCTTTTATAACGATTTTTTAAAGTGAGTTTTTGTTTAACTTTTTAAATGAAATTTTTTTGCAGGACTTGGAAGGAAATATTCTGAGCTTCATTTAATTTTTAAAAGGCATTTTCTGGTGGAATTTTTAAAGTAAGTGTTTTGGGTTGAAGTATTTCTTTTGTGCAAAATTTTTAAAATGAGTTTTTTTTTTTTTTTTTAAATTAAATCTTTTGTGATGCTTTTTTTAATTGAGTTTTTGTCTAAATTTTGATGTCGTGAGTTTTTTTTATAGGATTTTAAAGGAAATGTTTTGAGCTTCATACTCAATTATCATGGGAAATCAAAGGATTTGCAAAAGAAAATATGATCGAACAAGAGACCCTAAGGAATGTAGAGAACGGGGGAGAGAATATTGCAAAAAAAAGAGAGAAGAACGCTCAAATATTGAAAGGGAAAATCAATCTCAACTAGAAGTTGAAGCAGGTATGTAAATGTAAATATTATAAATTTGATATTTAAAATTTGACTAGTGTATTTTGAAACTTAATTTTTATTTGATGACCTAATTTGAAAAATATTTTGCAATGTAAACAAAGAGTGATATTCCTCAAAACATTGATGATGAGATAGAAAATTTTGAAAGAGAAAGTGAAAGAGATATTGAACCAATGATTGAAGATGTTGAAAATGTTGAAAGAAATTGAAGTGAAGAAATTGAATCACCAGGTATGTATATATATATTTTGAATGTGTATTATTGAAATTATACATATTTATTAATTTAATTATTTATTGAATATCTAAACTCATTATGTACATTTAATTCTAATATGTACAGATGAAATCAATATCGATGATGAGATGTTAGAAAATGTTGACACTCACACATATGGAGATAAAAAAGTTGACCATGTTATACAATATCCTGTTAAGCACATTATTGATTCGTTCTTCAAATATGAAACTGTGGAAGTTCAAGCCCAAATGTTGAAAATTCTCTTAACATCAAAGAAATTAAAAGAAGATAGGACTTTATTGGGTATTCGAAAATCAACAAAAGATAAAAAAAATTAAGGAAAATGTGATACAAAATATAAAAAGTGCTCTAAAGTCAATTGGAAGATGTAGAAAGAAAAGTGATTTATATGTGCATAGAGAAATACAAATGGTAGTGGTTTCATCAAGTATTAAAGAGAATCACTTGGTAAAATCTATGGCACAAGCATTAGGAAGCTAACGAAAAACTTTGCACAAACATCGGAAATTTCAATTGCAAATAGATGTAAATGATGAACTTGCTTGTTGGACAGTTATTTGTAGGCAACCATACAAAGATAGAATTGGAGAAGATGTTAAAAAAATAATACATGAATATTGGATCAAAAATTCACGTGTTTCACCAAAAGCAAGGGATGTGATACGAAGAAGAATAGCACGAAATTAGTACGGAGAACATGCAAAACATTTCTTGGATACCACTCCGATAGAGTTTTTCAACAAGTCCATAAAGAGAATCTTGAAATTAATATCTCAATTAGTGTTTTTGTGCAACAAAAACCATGATATGTTAAACCTATCATCGTACATGACACTCTTTGTTGTCTTTATCATTTCAAATTATATTATGACACATTCCTTCATTTTTTTTAATATTCCAAATCGAACAACACAACAAGCTTGCCGAAATAACGCACTCCTAAGAAATCTATGCAATTTAAATGAGTTTGTAGCTCCTGGGTCCCTTATATCAGCTCATCTAAGATCTAAATACAAGAGGAGAGCAAAAAAAAATCAAAATAGGTGGGTTAAACAGATCTCCCACAAACTAGTCTAGCTGAAAAGCACCGAAAGAGAGGGGTTGCAGCTATGTGCAAAGACTGCAACAAAAATAACACAAATCCATTGAATAAAAGTAGTAGACATATATGGAGGATCAAATATAATATTTATAATATAAAATCATATGTACATTACAACCCATAAATTATACAAGAGAAAGAATGAGACTATACAGGAAAAATCCTCAGAAATGAGGCACTATAGCCATGGAAAAAGTCTTCATAAACTCAACAGCGTTATTTTATTGGGCTGAAGTAGAAATTTATTAATACTCATATCTAGAGCAGATATTTACATAAAAATATATATCTAATTTAGATCTATGTACAGGAAAATCTCATCTATACATTCCCCTTGGGGTTTTGTACAGAACATGAAGTACATAGAGTAGATCTGAGATCTAAAGTAGTAGATCTGTAGAAATATTCAAAAAATTACTGAATCATAGCATATGTAGCACATCAGATCTGAAACAACATGGATTGGATGGTCAATCCACGGATCACCACAGTGAGAGGAAGAATCCTAACACCGGAGATCTCTCCTCCAAAGTGCAGACAAAACACCCTGCAACTCCTCCTTTGCAAATAACGTTACCTGTGGAGAGGAATTACCAGTAAGCTTTGAGAATGGGGTTTTTTCCGATGCCATGTCCGTATGATACTTAGTTAGCTAATGCACTCTTCCAGGATGTTAAAAGACACACTCACTGAGAATAGGCACCAACATAATCTAGATCTAAGCAGATCTAGTTTCTCCACTTGCTGCAACTCACAAGGAAAACTCAACCCTCAACAGAAGCAGCGCTGTAGGTGTAAGGTGAAGCTTGGCCCAAGCCTGATATTGGACAAGTTAGAACAAATCTCCTCCAAGAGCTTCTCAAGGAAGGAGGTGGGATTCCTAAACGGGAAGCCCAACCAGTGCTATCACTATAATTTCACTATAATTTTTTTTTCCAAACTTGGACAGTTTTCTTTGTTCCTATTCATGGTTTTTAGATAGGTGTTAAGTCATTTTAAGTTTTTAGGGGTTAAGTGATAGGGTTAGAGTCTCATTTTCGTTCACATAATAAAGTCCAACAATCTTATTTCATACCTTGAGAGTCTCATACCATGTTTAGAAAGTCTAGTTTTTAACCTTTTTGAATTTTTTTTTATTAAGCCACGAAACCACGTTTTCATAGTGCAGACATTGTTAAAAACTTCTTTTGCACTACGAAAATGTTTCTTTTTTCGTAGCGCAAAACCCTGAAATTTCATTAGGCACACTACGAAATCAGTGATTCATAGCATGTCTTATCAGTTATCAAATCCACCAAAATGCCGCTAATCCTTCATGATTAGGTGTTAGCCACGAGTCTTTTCTCACACATGCAACCATTCATAGTCATCATGACATTCATTAGAGGTCATTTATCTTAGTCATTTTCAAATTTGGAAAGGGTTGGTTTTTGGTTTTATTGTCTCATGCAAGAAACACATGATGCATACCCTTTTCCGAATGGTAAGCTCATGGTAAGCAGAAACGAAAGCTTCTCTCATTCATCTAGCAAGGCTGATTATTACTTTCAAGCAAGGCAGTGTCTCTAATCAAGCGAGGCAGTTTACTCTGAAATCAAGCGAGGCTGTTGGTTACAGGTTTTCAAGAAGCACACAGGAATTTCAAGGAAAATATGACAGAGGAAATAAAGAACCATAGGTCAGGCCATTGTTTAAGGATGAAGCCTGAAAGCATAGAGGCTCTAACCAAGGAAAAATTAGTTGAGGAGGCCTTCAAGAAGACATGATGTTGGAAATTCTGTGAAAAATTGCAGGGAGGTCATAATCAAGTGACAAAAGAGTTTGCTCTTCATTTCACAGGTTCAAATACAAAAGTTGGACTCCTAAACTTGACAATTTCCCGTGATATCATATCATTAGTGACAAAGATTCCAAGGGGAGAAGAAAGATGGTTCAAAAATTTCAATTTTGAGATGGAACCCTGTAAAATATTTCTGAAGCCAAGGTTTGAAGAGACATATTTAACTAAAGCAGTGCCAAGAAGCTACATAAAAAACACCTATGCCAACCTGCTCTACAACATTCAAACGTATTTCACCTGTGAGGGAAGATACCATAAAGTGTATTCTTATCATTTCAAAATCTTGTTGCATTTTAATGGAATGATTTCTTTGGATTTGCCTTTCTTCTTGTTTCAAATTTTAGCTAAGATGGAAGATAAAGTGCAAATGAAAGCTCAATACTGTGAAACTTCACTTTTCCATCATGGTCTAGTTAAATTGATAGTTTTACATGAACTTCAGAGGATAAACAGAGAATGGTCTACATTCTTGTTTCTGTGTGGATTTGGGGTGGAAACACAAGGAACAGGTGTTAGTCCTAAGACTAAAGAAAAGTCACCATCAGAAACTAGTGACCCTGCAGAGACAAGATCAAAAAGATTTTTCAAATTGAAACCCAGAAAGCAAGTGAAGGAGCTAGAGATCAAAACATCAGTGATCATTCAAGAGACTCCTCAACTTGCACAAAAGAAGACAACTAAAGTTAAAGAAACAGTACGGGAATAGTCAACCAGCAAATCAGCCCAAAAAAGATTGACTAGAAGTCAAATAGCGAAGGAAAGGGGTAAAACAGTTGTTTCAAAAGAAAGTCCAGTTTTAAAGGGTAATTTGAATGATATTTTACAGGCTATTGATATTGAAGAATCTCCTTTAGTTCAGACAGACATTATAATATTGGATGAAGGGAAATCTAAGAAGATGAAATCTTCCAAAAATCTAGATTTTGATGATGAAATTTCAGAGTTTGTGTTCAAGCCCAGAAGGCCTTTAACTAGGAAATAAAAAAGGTTGCAAGAGCTAGATATGGAGTTAGATAAAGTAGGGGAAGTTTCAAATGTTTATGAAGAACCCATAAACCTATCATCACCAATGCTTGAAGGTGACAGAAACAGATTTTTCAACACTCAAAGAGAAAAGAGCACTTATGAAGAAATTAAAGAAAAGTTGAGACTAGCTAATCTTGAAATTGCTAAGCTTAAGAAGAAAGAAATAAGAAATGTTGTTGAGAAGACAAACTTCAACAGAATAAGGGCTCTGTGGGAGGTTGAAAGAGTTTCCAAAACTGAAACAGTCAGCAGTGAAGCTCAGTAATTTAGCTAGACTGTCCCTGCAATCAAAGAGGAAAGATTTATCAGAATGATAAATGTTAAATTGAGGGCTTCCAACAGGAGACTGAAGAGGCAGATTGAAGATCTTGAAATTCAATTGACAAAGTCTGAAGGTCAGCTACAACAGAGATAGAACAAGAGTAGTAAGTGACAAATCCTTATTACAGTCTTGTTTTTGGGAAGGACATCACTTTTTGAGGACATTTAAAAGTTGAATTTTTTTTATTTTTAAGGTCCATAGACATCATGGAAACCATTAAAAGGTGCAAATATTCTTAAAGTCTGAGAAATGTGAAAAAACTGTGTAAAAAAGACATACACAGTAGTTTCGTAGCATGCTACGAAACTGCTGGAGGTGCATTTTTGAATATTTTATAAGGGTTTTGAGAGGTACAAAAAATTGGTTTCCGAATTTTGCTATTGCTGGTGGATCGAAAGGGCTCACAGATGAAAGTTCAGGTGTCAAAGCAAAAGAAAATGGATGGTTGAGAGATGTTTACAAAGATACAAATTCTGCACTATGAAAATAGCTGCTATTTTCGTAGTGCAGCCATATCATCTCTCTTTAAATTTTTTCAAAGGCTTAAATTTTGTATAGGTGGAAAGGCATGGTTCCATGGAAATAATAACACATGTCACTTATCTTAAAAATTCAACATTTCCAGCAAAAGGGTTCGAAGATCATCAATGAAGGTAAAAGCTAAATTACAGGAAACATGTTCCTTGTTTTGTAGGGAAAATAAGACATGAACCAGCATGATTGCATAACAAGATTAGAGGCATCATCAAGGGTGAAGATATGGAGGAAAAACTGTCAGAGTTATTAGTTAAGTCTTAGATAAGGTTGTTTAGACATAATAAGGAGTTTTACTCCTATTTGTATTAGGACTTCTAGAAGAGACAATTAATTGTCATATGTAATTAAGAGTTTGTTTTAGGAGTAGATAGGTGTAAATATTAGAAATTCGAATTCTCTTCAAGATGGATAAGGGAATCCAAGATTGTAATGACGACTCTATAAGAGTCATGAAGTCGAATTTCTAAAGGTTGGCAATTTTCATTAACAAGAAAACTATGTTGTTATAGCAGAGTGTGTGTTTTCATCTTAATACATATATTGGCTTTCTTCTCAGGATTCAGAAAGAGTTTTTGATGTTTGATCTTCCTATGGCTTTCCTTATCTACCTATTTGCAGTGGTATGAACATGTGTTACTTAGAATTCATTGGAAAACTCTCTAACTTCCTCCATATGTTTGTGAACTGTGTTTTATTCACTGTGTTATTGTCTTGTTGATACATCTAAAACTTTGAAATGCCCTGAATTCCATGTTAAGCTAATTTTGATGTTTTGTTGAAACATACCTTGACTCCATAGCCCAATAGATGTTTGTGATCAGTAATTCAACCAATTATACACTTTTATCCAATTTATTCCTAGAGTTAGCCATCTAATCCTTTATTCAAAATATTAAACCTATTGAGAGAGCCCTGTTAGGTTGAGGAGGCTAAGCCTCAACTAAAATTCTGGTTTGAAATAGTTACTCAGAGTCTACTTTATCAGCAACCTATCAGGATCATATTTTATGATAACATTTTGGTGCATCTGCCGGGAGCCTGAAGATTACTCATTCCCGAAATCAAGAAGCTGAACTTCTGAAGGTAGTAGGAGCTCAGAAATTTTTTCGAGGCTGAAATCTACCTTGGTGACTCCATACATTTTCAAAGTTTAAAGGTGGCTTTGAGAAGGAGATATAAATGGAGCAATCCTGATCCTAATCCACCTACCGCTGTGGAAAATCCAAACACTATTTCAAGAGGCAGTCAAAGAATTTCAGAAATATCAGGTATTCCATCTCATTCAAAATCTTTCTCCTCTGAAATATTAAGAAGTCCTGAAGACAAAAGAATTGATTATAAAATTCATGAAGTTTTGTTTAGATCAGAAAGTGAAAAGGAGTTCATTGATATTATCTTAGATTTGCAAAAGAGAGGAATTGACACTTCAGCCCTTGTAACCAAAGAAGAATTTTGGGAAGCTGTTACCTCTGAGCTGTTGTTAGAAAAACAGTCTCTAGATAAACTGAAGGAACTTGACCCTTTCAAAGTCTTGCTGAAATCCAAAGTTGGTTTTCCCCTTCCAAATTGGAGCTCAATTGTTAGGGGCTTGCAGAAACCAAGTAGTCCTCCTCATATCAGTCCTTCATCTTCTTTTTCTGCCATTCCTAAAACTACTATTCATCCTTTAAGCATGGATGCTCCTGCTAGGTATGCACCACTTGTACTCCCTGTTGTTTTGCATGACCTTCCTAGTAAATATGTTGCTAGGATTCCTACTTGGGGTAGTGATGAATAAATCACAGCAGAAGAACAAGTAGATAGATTTAATGATTTTATAGTCAGAGAAGAAGTTTATGATGAAGATGTGAAGTTAAGATTGTTTGCACAAAGTTTTACCGGTGAAGTTAGAAAATGGTTTAAATCTCTCACACCAAGAAGTATTCGAACTTGGGATGAGTTTGAAGATAAATTTTTGAGAAAATGGGGAAACAGAACCAATCCAGTTTAAGCACTCACTAAATATAACAACATTAGAAGGGAAGTTGATGAATATGTCCAAAAATTTTCAAAGAGATTTAATAAAGTTTTTGACTCAATTCCAGCTCATTTGAAACCTCTGAAAGCCTTAGCACAAATGAGATATGCTGAAGCATTTGAATATGAATTTTCTATCTTGTTGAGAGAAAGAGAGTCACCTACTCTTGCTAAAATGCAAAGTGATGCAGTAAAGGTAGAGGTAAACATGATAGCTGCTAAAAAATAAAAAATGGGAAAAACTAAATTGAAAGAAGAGGAGAAACCTTCCACTTCAACTTCTGAAGACAAATTTGATTGAATGATGAAAACCATGGAGAATTTTATGGATAGGTTAGATCTTGGAAACACTTTTTCTCCTGTGCAACATGAACCTCAGTTTAGAAATCCTCAATTCAGGAGACCTAAAAACCAACAAAGGCCAAGAGAAAATAGAAATTAGTAGCCTGATCCTCCAGTGAGACCTCCTTTTCAGCAGAATTTGGTAGATGAAGAAGATGAGCATGAAATTCCTAAGGAATATATCCATTGCCTTGAGGAAGAGATGTCAGGAATCTTCTTGACTAAAGAAGAGCATGATGAGTCAGATTTGGCTAATCAAGGAGAAGAACCATAAGATTATTTTAAAGGGTATCAACATGCTATTTTTGAGATGCAAAAACAATATAATCTCAGTAATAGAAATGTGCCTATCATTGTAAACAAAGCGCAACCAAATAAAGATGCACCAAAGGCTGCTGAAGCTAAAAATGATAGCCCAAAGATGGCTGAAGGTAGAAAGGACACTCTACTTGGTAAGAAAGACACTCAACTTCCTCCTCTTATCAAAGAAGCTGAAAAATCTGTTTTAGTTTTCAACCTTGAGAATGAAATTTCAAAAATTAAAATATCAGTCTCGTTTAGAGAGATTATCAAGGTAAATGAATATAGAAGCAATATTGTTAAGTTGTTAAACTCACAACCAGGAGTTTCTGATATTTTGAATTTCCAAGAAGATAATCCTACTATATATTTGGGTCCAAGGTTAGAATATGAACAAAATGAAGAGTTTCCTCCTTTTCATGTAAGCATTAGCATTCATGATATGACTTTGCATAATGCTATGTTAGATTTATGGGATTCTCATAACCTTATGCCCAAAGTAATCATGGAAAGGATGGGATTACAAATAACAAGACCATATAAGGATTTATTTTCTTTTGATTAAAAAAGAGTTCAATGTATTGATTTGATCAAGGATGTGGTTGTTGGTCTAACACAAATCCCAACAAAGACAATTATTATGGAAATTTTTGTGGCTGATGTTCCTCCAAAGTTTGGAATGCTATTGTCAAGATCATGGGCAGCAAAAATCAAAGGCACAATGCAGATGGACCTTACCTATGCCACTATTCCTGTTTTCGGTGAACAAAGGAGATTGTATCGGGAGATTGGGATGGATTACATGGTAAGTAGCAAAGATAAACCTCAAAAATTTCCTATTTATGCCTTTGATATTGAACTTGGATCTGCTATTCTTTTAAATGAGTCAGCTGATAGTGTTGAGGAAGAAATGAGAGCAGAAAATCAGCAAATAGAAAATCAACAAGTAAATGATGAAGAGATGGAAGAATGGTGGTCACTGTACTTTGATGGATCAACAGGAAAAGATGGTGCAGGAGCAGGGATTTGGATTACAATTCCTACTGATGAGAGTAATTTTTACTCTTACAAATTGAATTTTGATTGCACAAACAAAATGGCTGAATATGAATCTTTGATTTTGGGTCTAGATCTTCTTAAAAAAATGAAGGCTCGAAATATTTCTATTTTTGGAGATTATGAATTTTTTATTAGAAAATTTGAGGGTGTTTATCAAACAAAGGATGTAAGAATTAGATCTTATAGAAATTTAGTTTTAGACATGTTGGAGAATTTTCAAGCTTTTTCCTTCATAGTCAAATCTAGAGATCAAAATTCCATTGCTGATTCTCTTGCTATCTCTGCAAGTATTTTCATCATTCCTATTAATTCTTCTGAAAAATATGAGATTGAAGTTCTCCATAGACCAGCTATACCAGATAATGTCACCAATTGGCGAGTTTTTGAAGATAATCAACAGGTAAAGAATTTTATTGAGTTGAAAGAAGAATTTGAAAGTACCCAGATAGATCAACAAAACATGTTTGTTGAATCAAAAGGAAATTCTGAAGTTCTACAACTAAAGAATAATTCAATACCAAAGGGTTTTATTCCCCTTGAGAAGCTTTTTGATCAGAATGATGTTTCTAAATCCCCAAAGATACAAGCTGATGAAGAGGAAGTAGAGAGATGTAATCTTGGTACATTAGCTTTGCCTAAAATGATCAAAATTTCAAAGTTTCTTTCAACTGATATGAAATTCAAATATATTGAGATGATGAAGAGGTTTATTGATGTTTTTGCTTAGAGTTATGCTGATTTAAAGAAATATGATCCTTCCATTATTCAACATACTATTCCTATCAAAGAAAATGAGAAACCATTCAAACAAAAGTTGAGGAGAATTAACCCCCTTCTCATGCCATTGATTGAAAGGGAGATTAAGAAACTCTTTGATGCAAAAATCATTGTCCCAATCAGATTCTCCAATTGGCTTGTAAATTTGGTATCGGTTAGAAAGAAGAAAGGAGAAATCAAAATTTGTATTGACTTCAGAAATTTGAACAAAGCATCACTAAAGGACAACTATCCTCTTCCCAAGATGAATTCAATTATGCAAAATATTGTTGGTTCTCAAAGAATGTCTATGCTTGATGGTTTTTCAGGTTATAGTCATATTCTTGTGCATCCATATGATTAAGAAAAAACACCTTCACAACGCCATGGGGAATGTTATGGCCTAAATCTACCTCAGGTTGAGAAAGGCAGAATCTAGGGTAACATCAAACCACACTTAACCTGGTAGGTAGCCCTACGAGATCGGGAGAGGGCTCTCTCCTTGTAAATCTCAACAAAAAATGATCAATGAGGCTTGAGATGACTTAAATGAAAAAATTTTAATGCCAGTATATGAGTAAAAGAGTTTGATTACTCTGAAGGGTGCTTTGTTGGATCAAATGGAGGCTCAAATGGAAAGGCGTATTTTGGGTCCGGGGAAAAAGGCTCGCCTTTGCGTAGATCCGAATGGGGCAAGGTAGGCAATTGATTTGACACTTCAATTTGAAAGAAATGGAGAGTTGAGACAGGTGAGGAGTTGAAGAGGGCAAGAAACCTTCAGGGATCCTCTTCAAACAGCTGAAAACATAGAAAATTAAACAAACCCTAGGTAGAGCACTGCAAATTTTAATGAATTCTACCTTTATCCTTGTTTGTTTAAGTTAAGAAGAAGTAAGAGAGAAAATGGTATACATAAAACACCAGTAGACTTAAATTTATAGAGAGAAACACACTATCAAAACAAAATGCCACCTGAATCCCACAAAGTGCTGCAAACCCTAGTCTATTCCTTTGCCAAACTGCAGAGATGAATGTACAATGATGCTCAAAGCATTCCCAAAAGTCCAACCCTGCTAATGACTGAAAAACCACAAGATATAGACAAACAATAACTCATCCCAGCCTCTAGGGGTCGAGCTCATAAGTTTAGGAGCTGTTCCAAAAAAATCTAAACTTAGAACTAGAAAGTAGGCAGTGGAACAGCTTGCCTCTAAAAACTAGGAAACTGATTAATTCAGTTGCAAATTACCTTTTGATGGATGAATCTACCTCTATGAGTGAAAATTTAGCAAAATTACATCAAAATCCATCATGTTAAATTTAATTACATCATGAGTTTGACAACTAGAAGGAAAAAAAATTCAAACTGTGAAAAAACTAGGCGAAAAACAGAGTTTTTGACCAAAAATGAGCAAAATCCTCCAATGCGCCGCGCCTGATTTCCCTATGCGTTGCGCCTGTTTGCAGCTGATTTTGAAGACCTTCCTGGTGTCCAAATTTGCTCCAAGTGGGCTTGTTGGAAAGGTTTGCCTGTCTAATTTCCAACACAAGTGGAATTTTTTAATTTGGCTTCCATTTGCCCCTCCAAAACTGAGTTCTCCCAAGACTGCTTCCTGTGTGTCAAAAAAGGGGCAGAAAGGTCATTTTTGAGGTGTTTTTGACCTTTTTGGAAGCCCAAAACCTGTCAAAATTTCTTGGCCATTGGTAGGCATGCATATTTTTCCATGAAAAATACAAAAATACTGAGTTTTCCTCAAAAGAGGTCTCCATCAAAAGCAAACGCCAAGTGGCGCGGTGCATAGAGCAGAAAAGTCTGTTTTTTAGGCCAAAAATTTCAAAAATGCAAAAAATGTCCCAAATTTTTTGAAATTTGGGCAGAGTGTTCTCCATCAAGTGTTGTGTTGGGCCAAGGAAGCCTCAACCAATATCATCTGGAGTTTATCATGCTCTTTTCGCCTCCTCGATGCCTTCTTCAACTTGGTCTTCAAGATCCTGATTCTTGCCTTGCAACTTTTGTTTTTCGCCAAGTAATGGTATGCCATGTGCCTCAACATAGTTTTCTCGTTGTTGGCCTTCTCTAGCATCCTTTCCCAAGTGCAAGTTTTTCCTTTCAAGCCAAGATTCACGATCATCTCAATCTCTTGCTCATACCCATGATCACTGTCTCTTTCCATTGTTTTCCTTTGGTTTTGAAAAATGTGGTTGTACATGGATGGTTTTGTGGATAACAGAGAAAATATGGTGGAGGAATGAAATGGGTAGAGTGTATGGAAGAGAGTATAAAAATCAGAGTTTAGGGATGTGAGTAGGGTTTAGGGAGTGTAGGGTTTGGGAAATTATATGTGGAGAAGGGGATTAAGGGGAAAATGTATGAGGGGAGTGGGATTAAGGGGATAGTAAAATGGGTTAATGAAACTAGAAAATAAGTGAGGGAGAAAAAAGGTGAGGGAATTATGGCCAAAAAATCAAATTTACAAACCCTAAGCAATCATGTCTTGAGCAACAATTGCAAGGAAGTAGGGTTTGAAATTTTTTACTAAATCATCATAAACATCTTAAGACAAACTTTCATTTGGAATTTGAAGATTTTTTGACTTGATTTGTATCAAAGGAAAATAATTAAATTGAGAATTTGAATGAATTTGTGGTGAAAATGGCTTGCAGCTCTATGGGCCGCGCCACAAACCCAACGTGCCGCGCCACAAACCCAACGCGTTGCGCCAAAAACCCAACGTGTAACGTCTTTTTTCAAGAGACTTTTGGAATCCTTCCTAGTGTCCAAATTGGGCGTAGGATAGCTCGTTGGAAAAATTATTGACTATACTTTCCAACCCAGCTAGAATTTTTCAATTTGGAGTTCATTTTCCCTGTCAAAAATCAAATCTCCCAAGACTGGTAAAAATGTGCAAAATGAGGCTGCCCCAAGGTAGGGTGCTATTGCAGTTAACTTTTGAAGGACTTCCTCAACTCCAAATTGAGCTCATGATAGCTCAATCGAAATATTTTTGTGTCTAGTTATCATTTGACTCATCAAGAAAGTCATTTGGCCAACCAAGCTAGGAGAAATCTTGATTTTCCCAAGGTCACTTCAGAGGTGCATCAATTCTCCTGAGGCAACTATATTTTTGAAATTTCTCTAAAACCATGACACCTGTGTAAAGAGTGAAGGATATTTTTCTTCCTTGGCCTATTTTGGACAAAAAATTCTCTTATTTTTCTCAAATTCATCTTTTATTGCTCAGAAATATCATTGGAGTAAAACCTATCCCGATGTGTGGAACAAGGGATTTGTCGAAATGAAGCGAAATGAAGGGGATAAGGGGCTTCTAAATTCTTGAGAAATTTTTGGGAAGTAGGGAGGCATGTTATGAAGTATGGGAAAGTGGAATTTTAGATATTAAGTGAGGGGAAGAGGTCCAAAAGGGAAAAACACAGGCCTAGCCTAGAAAATTGTCAAGTTGTAGCAAGAAACTAGGGTTTGTGCGAAAATGAGGAATTTGGGGGATCTCAGTGATGTGAAGTGTTTAATAAGGTACATTAAGGATAGGGGAAGGTGTATGAACATCAGGATACAAGTTTTGCTGATGATTTGACCATCCAAGAGAAATTACCTTCAAAACCCTAAGAGAGGGAAATGAACCTTACCTAGGCACAACTGAAGCATGAACAAGGTGTAAAATGACCCATTGGAACCTGACATGATGATGAAAACCCTCTGAATGATGGTACACTCAGCTGAATGGTGACATGGACCGACATTTGGGCAACTTTCACAGGAGTAAAAGCAAACCCTAGACCTAATACCTAGTGACCAAATTTTGCTTGAAGACTCACCGAAATGACAAAATTTGACCTTGACACCTTAAAATCACTTTGTAAGAGCATGTTTGATCACCGGGGGGAAGGCTAAAAGACCCACACTACGAGGGCACATTCATGTATGCTAAGATGCCTTTTGGTCTCATGAATGCAGGAGCCACTTTCCAAAGAGAAATGGACATTTCTTTTCCTAAATAAAAGGATAAGTCGGTGGTTTTTTATCTTGATGATATAACAGTATTTTCACAGAACGAAGAAGATCATTTGAAACACTTAGAAAGGGTTTTGCTGAAATGTAGAAGGTTTGGTATTTCTATTAATCCTACTAAAAGCATCTTTGCTTTAACTACAGGAAAATTAATTGGTCATATCATTTCTGAAGATGGAATTAGGATTGATCCTAATAGAGTTAATGCAATTCAAAAGGTAGAATTTTCAAGAAGTAGGAAAGAGATTCAATCATTTCTTGGAAAAGTGAATTTTGTTAGACGCTTCATTCCTAATTTTGCTGAGCTTGTCAAAGATATAACAAGGATGTTAAATAAAGGAGTTGATATCAAATGGATAGCTGAAGCTAAAAAATCTTTTGAGCAAATCAAGAAGGAACTCACACAAGCACTGGTACTCATCAGCCCGGATTTTTCCAAAGAATTTATGGTTTTTACATTTGCTTTCGAAAACATAATTGCTGGATTTTTGTTACAAAAAGGAAGGTACTGAACAAAATATTTATTTCTTTATTAAAACACTAGAAAATGCTGAGATGAAGTATACTATTCTAGAAAAACGGGCCTATGCTTTAGTGAAAGCTATTAAAGATTTCAGAATCTACATTCTGCATTCTCATATTGTGGCATTTGTTCCAAGTGTTGTGGTAAAAGACATTCTAACTCAGGCAGATCCTGATGGTAAGAGGGGAAAATGGATCGCCAAATTGATGGAATATGATATAGACATCAAACCAACCAAGTTGGTGAAGGGACAAGGCTTGGCGAAACTAATGACTCAGTCAAATTTGGACTGTCTTGACATAAATCTGAATGCAGAAATATCAGAAATTTCTGAAAATGAGGAAGAATTGGTCCAAATTGATGAGAAATATCTTTCATAATGGTATAAGGATGTGGTTTTTGTTCTACAACATAAAAAATCTCCCGTTGATCTAACAAAGTCCAAAGCAAGGTTTGTTAAGCTAAAATATTTGAGATATTTTGTATATGACATAAATCTGTTTTGGAAAGATACAAGAGGAATTTTGTTGAATTTCTTACTTGAAGAAGAAGCTGAAAAAGTCATTGAAGAATTCCATAAAGGTGATTGTGGAGGACACCATTATTGGAAGGATACAGCAAATAAGATTCTAAGAGCTGAATATTTTTGGCCAACAATGTTTAAAGACATTTACAAAAAAATCGCCGCATGTCATGAATGCCAAATTTTTGAAGGAAGAAGAAAGATTGTACCTCTACCTTTGGTTCCTATCTATGTGGAAGCTCCTTTTCAGCAGTGGGGGTTAGAATTTATTGGAGAGATACATCCATCATCATTAGGGCAACATCGTTGGATTCTCACAGCAACAGACTACTTCACCAAATGGATAGAGGCAATACCAACAAAGCAAGCTAATGACTCTGTAATTATTTCTTTTCTAGAGAATAATATATTTTCTAGATTTGGCTGTCCCATGAAGATTATAATAGATAATGCTCAAACATTTAAGTCCAAGAAAATGATAAATTTCTGCCATCAATACCATATCACTCTTGGACACTCTACAACATACTATCCGCAAGGAAATGGTCTTGTTGAATCATCAAATAAGAGCATTGTAAGAATCATCAAAAAGGTATTACAGGAGAACAAGAAAGCTTGGCACTTAAAGCTGAAGTACGCCTTATGGGCTGATAGGATTTGTACAAAGAGGTCAATTGGGACTTCTCCATATGAATTATTTTATGGTGCTGAAGCTGTTTTTCCATCATCACTAGGGGTACCGGTCATGAAGTTAATTCAAGGACTTGAAGAGGAACCAAATGCCATTCAAAGGAGGATCAACCAGTTGATAGCCTTGCAAGAAAAGAGAAATGAAGTCTATGAGAGCCATTAGCAAGTTCAAAACAGATTCAAGAATACATTTGATAAGAATATCAAAGAAGACAGTTTCCAGCTACAAGACAAAGTGCTGAAATGGGAGGCCAAAATTGAGGAAAAGGGCAAGCACGGTAAGTTTGATAATTTATGGAAGGGTGGAAATTGATGGAGAATCATATGTTGGAGGGCTTGTTAATGGCAGGTTCCTAAAGAATTATGCTTGCTGAAATTTTATCAATCACTCATGACATTGTACATATTCCATCTTTGTTATTTTTATTGCTAATAATGACAAGCTGAAACAGAGATCTTAAGCCCGAAGTGAAGACCCAAACAGTTTGAAGAATATGCTTGTCAACACAAATTTCTGTTTTTATCAAAAATGGATAGCACTGGAGCTGCGGGTTCTTAGTGTACCACAGGGGCACACTATCCCAAGTGGAGCCACTGTTATCACTATAAAAATTTTCCAAACTTGGACAGTTTTCTTTGTTCCTAGTCATGGTTTTTAGATAGGTGTGAAGTCATTTTAAGTTTTTATGGGTTAGGTGATAGGGTTAGAGTCTCATTTTCATTCACATAATAAAGTCTAACAACCTTATTTCATACCTTGAGAGTCTCATACCATGTTTAGAGAGTCAAGTTTTAACCATTTAAAACAAATTTTAATGATTAAGCCATGAAAACACGTTTTTGTAGTGTAGACAGTGTTAAAAACTGCTTTTGCGCTACGAAAACGTTGCTCTTTTCGTAGCGCAAAACCCTGAAATTGCATTAGGTGCGCTACGATATCGAGGATTCATAGCATGTCTTGTCAGTTATCAAATCCACCAAAATTCCGTTAATCCTTCATGATTAGGTGTCAGCCACGAGTCTTTTCTCACACATGCAACCATTCATAGCCATCATGACATTCATTAGAGGTCATTTATCTTAGTCATTTTCAAATTTGAAATGGGCTGGATTTTGGGTTTATTGTCTCATGCAAGAAACACATGATGCATACCCTTTTTCGAATGGTAAGCTCAGGGTAAGCAGAAACCAAGGCTTCTCTCATTCATCAAGTGAGGCTGATTATTACTTTCAAGCGAGGCAGTGTCTCTAATCAAGCGAGGCGGTTTACTCTGAAATCAAGCGAGGCTATTGGTTACAGGTTTTCAAGAAGCACAAAGGAATTTCAAAGAAAAGATGACAGAGGAAAGAAAGAACCACAGTTCAGGCCACTGTTTAACGACAAAGCCTGAAAACATAGAAGCTCTAACCAAGGACAAATCAGTTGAGGAGGCTTTCAAGAAGACAAGATGTTGGAAATTCTGTGAAAATTTGCAGGGAGGTCATAATCAAGTGAAAAAAGAGTTTTCTCTTCATTTCACAGGTTCAAATACAAAATTTGGACTCTTAAACTTGACAATTTCCCCTGAGATCATATCATTAGTGACAGAGATTTCAAGGGGAGAAGAAAAATGGTTCAAAAATTTCAAGTTTGAGATGGAACCCTGTAAAATATTTTTGAAGCCAAGGTTTGAAGAGACAAATTTAACTAAAGCAGTGCCAAGAAGCTACATCAAGAACACCTATGCCAACCTGCTCTACAACATTCAAAGGTATTTCACCTGTGAGGGAAGATACCATAAAGTGTATTCTTATCATTTCAAAATCTTGTTGCATTTTACTGGAATTATTTCTTTGGATTTTCCTTTCTTCTTGTTTCAAATTTTAGCTAAGATGGCAGATAAAGTGCAAATGAAAGCTCAATACTGTGAAACTTCACTTTTCCATCATGGTCTAGTTAAATTGATAGTTTTACATGAACTTCAGAGGATAAACAGAGAATTGTCTACATTCTTTTTTGTGTGTGGATTTGGGGTGGAAACACAAGGAACAGGTGTTAGTCCTAAGACTAAAGAAAAGTCACCATTAGAAACCAGTGACCCTGCAGAGACAAGATCAAAAATATTTGTCAATTTGAAACCTATAAAGCAAGTGAAAGAGCCAGATATTAAAACGTCAGTGATTATTCAAGAAAACCCTCAACCTGCATAAAAGAGGACAACTAAAGTTAAGGAAATAGTATAGGAATAGTCAACCAGCAAATCAGCCCAGAAAAGATTGACTAGAAGTCAAATAGCAAAGGAAAGAGGCAAAATAGTGGTTTTAGAAGAAAATCCAAGTTTAAAAGGTAGTTTGAATGAAATTTTACAGGCTATTGATATTGAAGAATCTCTTTTAGTTCAGGCAGACTTTATAAGATTGGATGAAGGGAAATCTAAGAAGATGAAATCTTCCAAAAAGCTAGATTTTGATGATGAAATTTCAAAGTTTGTTTTCAAGCCCAGAAGGCCTTTAACTAGGAGATAAAAAAGGTTGCAAGAGCTGGATATGGAGTTAGATAAAGTAGGGGAAGTTTCAATTTTTTATGAAGAACCCATATACCTATCATTAACAATGCCTGAAGGTGACAAAAATAGATTTTTCAACACTCAAAGAGAAAAGAGCAGTTATGAAGAAATAAAAGAAAATTTGAGATTAGATAATCTCGAAATTGCTAAGCTTAAGAAGAAAGCAAGAAGACATGTTGTTGAGAAGAGAAACTTCAACAAAATAAGGGCTCTATGGGAGGTCGAAAGAGTTTCCAAATCTGAAACAGTCAGCAGTGAAGCTCAATACTTTACCTGGACTGTCCCTGCAATCAAAGAGGCGAGATTTATGAGAATGATAAATGTTAAATTGAGGGCTACTAACAGGAGACTGAAGAGGAAGATTGAAGATCTTGAAATTCAATTAACAAAGTCTGAAGGTCAGCTACAGCAGAGATAGAAAAAGAACAGTAAGTGACAAATCCTTAATACAGTCTTGTTTTTGAGAAGGACATCACTTTTCGAGGAAATTTCAAAGTTGACTTATTTTTTTTAAGGTCCATAGACATCATGGAAACCATTAAAAGGTGAAAATATTCTTAAAGTCTGAGAAATGTGAAAAAACTGTGTAAAAAAGACCTACACAGTTGTTTCATAGCGCGCTACGAAACTATTGTAGGTGCATTTTTTAATATTTTATAAGGGTTTTGAGGGGTAAAAACACTTGGTTTCTGAATTTTTTTGCTGGCGGTGGATGGAAAGGGCTCACAGATGAAAATTCAGGTGTCAAGGAAAAATAAAGTGGATGGTTGAGAGATGTTTACAAAGATACAAATTCTGCACTACAAAAATAGCTGCTATTTTCGTAGCGCAGCCATATCATCTCTCTTTAAAAAAATTCAAAGGATTAGTTTTTGTACAAGTGGAAAGGCATGTTTCCATGGAAATGATAACACATGTCACTTATCTTAAAAGGTCAACATTGCCAGCAAAAGGGTTCGAAGATCATCAATGAAGGTAAAAGCTAAATTACAGAAAACATGTTCCTTGTTTTGTAGGGAAAATAAGACATGAACCAGCATGATTGCATAACAAGATTAGAGGCATCATCAAGGTCGAAGATATGGAGGAACAATTGTTAGAGATATTATTTAAGTCTTAGATAAGGTTTTTTAGTCATAATAAGGAGTTTTACTCCTATTTGTATTAGGAATTCTAGAAGAGACAGTTAATTGTCAGATGTAATTAAGAGTCTGTTTTAGGATCAGATAGGTGTCAATATTAGAAATTCAAATTCTCTTCAAGATGGATAAGGGAATCCAAGATTGTAATGATGAATCTATAAGAGACATGAAGTCGAATTTCTAAAGGTTGGAAATTTTCATTAACAAGCAAACTATTGTTATTATAGTAGAATGAGTGTTTTCATCTTAATACAAATATTGGCTTTACTACTCAGGATTCAGAAAGATTTTTTGGTGTTTGATCTTCCTATGGATTTCCTCATCTACCTATTTGTAGTGGTATGAACATGTGTTACTTAGAATTCATTGGAAAATGCTCTAACTTCCTTCATATGTTTGTAAACTGTGTTTTATTCACTGTCTTATTGTTTTGTTGATACATCTAAAACTCTAAAATGCCCTGACTTCCATGTTAAGCTAATTTTGATGTTTTGTTGAAACATACATTGACTCCATAGCCCAATAGATGTTTTTTTATCAGTAATTCAACCAGTTGTACACTTTATATCCAATTTATTCCTAGAGTTAGCCATCTAATCCTTAATTCAAAATCTTAACCTATTGAGAGAGCCCTCTCAGGTTGAGGAGGCGAGACCTCGACTAAAAGTCTGGTTTGAAATAGTTACTCAGAGTCTACTTGATCAGCAACCTATCAGGGTCAGATTTTGTGATAACATTTTGGTGCGTCTGTCGGGAGCCTGAAGACTATTCACTCCCGAAATCAAGAAAGTTGAACTTCTAAAGGGAGCAGGAGCCTGGAAAATTTTTCGAGGCTGCATCTACCTTGGTGACTCCATACATTTTCAAAATTTTAAAGGTGGCTTCGAGAAGCAGATACACATGGAGAAATCCTGATCCCCATCCACCTACCATTGTGGACAATCCAAACACTATTTCAAGAGGTAGTCAAAGAATTTCAGAAATATCAGGTACTCCATCTCATTCGAAATATTTCTCCTCTGAAATATTAAGAAGTCCTAAAGACAAAAGAGTTGATGATAAAATTCATGAAGTGTTGTTTAGATCAGAAAGTGAAAAGAAATTCATTGATATTATCTTAGACTTGCAAAACAGAGGAATTGACACTTTAGCCCTTGTAACACAAGAAGACAAAGAAGAATTTTGGGAAGCTGTTACCTCTGAGCTGTTGTTAGAAAAAAAGTCTCTAGATAAATTGAAGGAACTTGACCCTTTTGAAGTCTTGCTGAAATCAAAAGTTGGTTTGCCCCTTCCAAATTGGAGATCAATTGTTAGTGGCTTGCAGAAACCTAGTAGTCCTCCTCATATCAGTCCTTCATCTTCTTTTTTTCCATTCCTAAAACTACTGTTCATCCTTTAAGCATGGCTGCTCCTGCTAGGTATGCACCACTTGTACTCCCTACTATTTTGCATGACCTTCCTAGTAAATATGCTGCTAGGATTCCTACTTGGGGTAGTGATGAAGTAATCACAACAGAAGAACATGTAGATAGATTTAATGATTTTACAGACAAAGAAGAAGTTGATGATGAAGATGTGAAGTTAAGACTGTTTGCACAAAGTTTTACTGGTGAAGTTAGAAAATGGTTTAAAGTTCTCACACCGGGAAGTATTCAAACTTGGGATGAGTTTGAAGATAAATTTTTGAGAAAATGGGGAAACATAACCAATCCAGTTCAAGCACTTATTGAATATAACAACCTTAGAAGGGAAGTTGATGAATTTATCCAAAACTTTTCAAAGAGATTTAATAAAGTTTTTGATTCAATTCCAGCCCATTTGAAACCTCCGGAAGCCTTAGCACAAATGGGATATGCTGAAGCATTTGACTATGAATTTTATACCTTGTTGAGAGAAGGAGAGTCACTTACTCTTGCTGAAATGCAAAGTGATGCAGTAAAGTTAGAGGTAAACATGATAGCTGCTAAAAAATCAAAAATGGGAAAAACTAAATTGAAAGAAGAGGAGAAACCTTCCACTTCAACTTCTGAAGACAAATTTGATTCAATGATGAAAACCATGGAGAAGCTAATGGATAGGTTAGCTCTTGGAAACACTTCTGCTCCTGTGCAACATGAACCTCAGTTTAGAAATCCTCAATTCAGGAGACCTCAAAACCAACAAAGACCAAGAGAAAATAGAAATCAGCAGCCTGATCCTCTAGTGAGACCTCCTTTTAAGCAGAATTTGGTAGATGAAGAAGATGAGCCAGAAATTCTTGAGGAATCTATCCATTGCCTTGATGAAGAGATGTCAGGAATCTTCTTGACTAAATAAGAGCATGATGAGTCAGATTTGGTTAATCAAGGAGAAGAACCATTAGATTATTTTAAAGGGTATCAACATGCTATTTTCGAAATGCAAAAACAACATAATCGCAGAAATAGAAATGTGCCTATCATTGCAAACAAAGCACAACCAAAGAAAGATGCACCAAAGGCTGATGAAGCTAAAAATGATACCCAAAAGATGGATGAAGGTAGAAAGGACACTCCACTTGGTAAGAAAGACACTCAACTTCCTCCTCCTATCAAAGAAGCTGAAAAATTTGTTTCTGTTTTCAACCTTGCGAATGAAATTTCAAAAACTAAAATATCAGTCTTGTTTAATGAGATTCTCAAGGTAAATGAATATAGAAGCAAGATTGTTAAGTTGTTAAACTCAGAACCAGGAGCTACTGATATTTTGAATGTTCAAGAAGATAATCCTACTATATATTTGGGTCCAAGGTTAGAAGATGTACAAAATGAAGAGTTTCCTCCTTTTTATGTAAGCATTAGCATTCATGATATGACTTTAGATAATGCTATGTTAGATTCAGGGGCTTCTCATAACCTTATGCCCAAAGTAATCATGGAAAGGATGGGATTACAAATAACAAGACCATATAAGGATTTATTTTCTTTTGATTCAAAAAGAGTTCAATGTATTGGTTTGATCAAGGATGTGGTTGTTGGTCTAACACAAATCCCAGCAAAGGAAGTTGTTATGGACATTATTGTGGCTGATGTTACGCCAAAGTTTGTAATGTTATTGTCAAGGTCATGGGCAGCAAAAATGAAAAGCACAATGCAGATGGACCTTACCTATGCCACTATTCCTGTTTTCGGTGAGCAAAGGAGATTGTATGGGGAGACTAGGATGGCTTACATGGTAAGTAGCAAAGATAAAACTCAAAACTTTCCTATTTATGCCTTTGATACTGAACTTGGATCTGCCATTCTTTTAAATGAGTCAGCTGATAGTTTTGAGGAAGAAATAAGAGTAGAAAATCAGCATGTAGAAAATCAACATGCAGAAAATCAACATTCAGAAAATCAACAAACAGAAAATCGGCAAGTAAATGACGAAGAGATGGAAGAATGGTGGTCACTGTACTTTGATGGATTAGAAGGAAAATATGGGTCAGGAGCAGGGATTTGGATTACAAATCCAACTGATGTGAGTAAGTTTTACTCTTACAAACTAAATTTTGATTGCACAAACAACATGGCTGAATATGAATCTTTGATTTTGGGTCTAGATCTTCTTAAAAAAATGAAGGCCCAAAATATTTCTGTTTTTGGAGATTCTGAATTGGTTATTAGACAAGTTGAGGGTGTTTATCAAACAAAGGATGTAAGAATGAGAGCTTACAGAAATTTAGTTTTAGACATGTTGGAGAATTTTCAAGCTTTTTCCTTCATAGTCAAATCTAGAGATCAAAATTCCATTGCTGATTCTCTTGTTGTCTCTGCAAGTCTTTTCATCATTCCTATTAATTCTTCTGAAAAATATGAGATTGAAGTTCGCCATAGACCAGCTATACCAGATAATGTCACCAATTGGCAAGTTTTTGAAGATGATCAACAGGTAAAGAATTTTATTGAGTTGAAAGAAGAATTTGAAAGTACCCAGATAGATCAACAAAACATGTTTGTTGAATCAAAAGGAAATTCTGAAGTTCTACAACTAAAGAATAATTCAATACCAAAGGGTCTCATTCCTCTTGAGAAGCTTTTTGATCAGAATGATGTTTCTAAATCTCCAAAGATACAAGCCGATGAAGAAGAAGCAGAGAGCTGTAATCTTGGTACATTAGCTTTGCCTAAAATGATCAAAATTTCAAAGTTTCTTTCAGCTGATATGAAATTCAAATATATTGAGATGATGAAGAGGTTTATTGCTTTGCTTGGAGTTATGCTAATTTAAAGAAATATGATCCTTCCATTATTTAGCATACTATTCCTATCAAAGAAAATGAGAAACCATTCAAACAGAAGTTGATGAGAATAACCCCTTCTCATGCCATTGATTGAAATGGAGATTAAGAAACTCTTTGATGCAAAAATCATTGTCCCAATCAGATTCTCTAATTGGCTTCCAAATTTGGTACCAGTTAGAAAGAAGAATGGAGAAATCAGAATTTGTATTGACTTCAGAAATTTGAACAAAGCATCACTAAAGGACAATTATCCTCTTCCCAAGATGGATACAATTCTGCAAAATATTGTTGGTTCTCAAAGAATGTCTATGCTTGATGGTTTTTCAGGTTATAACTAGATTCTTGTACATCCGGATAATCAGGAGAAAACAACCTTCACAACACCATGGGGCACATTCATGTACACCAAGATGCATTTTGGTCTCATGAATGTGGGAGCTACTTTCCAAAGAGCAATGGACATTGTTTTTTATGAAAAAATGATAAGTCGGTGGTTGTTTATCTTGATGATATAACAATCTTTTCAAAGAAAGAAGAAGATCATTTGAAACACTTAGAAAAGGTTCTGCAAAAATGTAGAAGGTTTGATATTTCCCTTAATCCTACTAAAAGCATATTTGCTTTAACTTCAGGAAAATTACTTGGTCATATCATTTCTGAAGATGGAATTATGATTGATCCTAATAGATTTAATGCAATTCAAAAGGTAGATTTTCCAAGAAGTAGGAAAGAGATTCAATCATTTCTTGGAAAAGTGAATTTTGTTAGACACTTCATTCTTAACTTTGCTGAGATTGTTAAAGATATTACAAGGATGTTAAAGAAAGAAGTTGATATCAAATGGACAGCGGAAGCTAAAAAATATTTTGAGCAAATCAAGAAGGCACTCACACAAGCACCGGTACTTATCAGCCCAGATTTTTTCAAAGAATTTCTGGTTTTTACATTTGCTTCCGAAAACACAATTGCTGGAGTTTTGCTACAAAAAGGAAAACAAAGTATTGAATAGCCTATTTCTTTATTTAGTAAAACATTGCCTATGCTTTGGTGAAAGCTATAAAAGATTTCAGAATTTATATTTTGCATTCTAACATCGTGGCATATGTTCCAAGTGCTGTGATAAAAGACATTCTAACTCAGGCGGATCCCGATGGTAAGAGGGGAAAATGGATCACCAAATTTTTGGAATATGATATAGACATCAAACCAACCAAGTTGGTAAAGGGAAAAGGCTTGGCGAAACTAATGACTCGGTCAAATTTGGACTGTCTTGACATAAATCTGAATGCAGAAATATCAGAAATTTCTGATGATGAGGAAGAATTAGTTCAAATTGAAGAGAAATACACCACTTCGTAGTGGTATAAGGATGTGGTTTTTGTTCTACAACATCACAAAGCTCCCGCTGATCTAACAAAGTCCAAAGTAAGGTTTGTAACGTTGAAATCTTTAAGATATTTTGTACATGACATAAATCTATTTTGGAAAGATACAAGAGGAATTTTGCTGAATTGTTTACTTGAAGAAGAGGCTGATAAAGTCATTGAAGAATTTCATAAAGGTGACCGCGGAGGACACCATTATTGGAAGGCTAGGACAAACAAGATTCTCAGAGCAGGATATTTTTGGCCAACAATGTTTAAAGACATTTGCAAAAGAATTGCTACATGTCATGAATGCCAAATCTTTGAAGGAAGAAGAAAGCTTGTACCTCTACCTTTGGTTCCTATCTATGTGGAAGCTCCTTTTCAGCAGTGGGGGTTAGAATTTATTGGAGAGATACATCCTTCATCATCAGGGCAGCATCATTGGATTCTCACAGCAACGGACTACTTCACCAAATGGATAGAGGTGATACCAACAAGGCAAGCTAATGACTCTATAATTATTTCTTTTCTAGAGAATAATATATTGTCTAGATTTGGTTGTCCCATGAAGATTATAATAGATAATGATCAAGCATTTAAGTCCAAGAAAATGGTAAATTTCTACCATCAATACCATATCACTCTTGGAAACTCAAGAATTTAAGTCTAAGAAAATGATCAATTTTTGTCATCAATACCACATCACTCTTGGAAACTCTACAGCATAATATCCGCAAGGGAATGGTCTTGCTGAATCATCAAAAAGGTATTGCAGGAGAACAAGAAAGCTTGGCATATAAAGCTGAAGCATGCCTTGTGCCCTGATAGGATATGTAAAAAGAGATCAATTGGGACTTCGCCATATGATCTAGTTTATGGTGCTGAAGTTGTTTTTCCAACATCACTTGGTTTACCGGTCATGAAATTAATTCAAGGACTTGAAGAGGAACCAAATTCCATTCAGAGGAGGATTAACCAGCTGATAGCTTTGTAGGAAAAGAGAAATGAAGTCTATGACAACCATCAACATGCTTAGAACATAATTAAAAATACATTTGATAAGAAGATTAAATAAGACAATTTCCAAATACAAGATAAAGTGCTAAAATGGGAAGAAAAAATTGAGGAAAAGGGCAAGCATGGTAAGTTTGAGAACTTATGGAAGGGTCCTTTTCAAATTGCTAGTTTTCATGGGAACAACACTTATATTTTGCAAGAAATTGATGGAGGATCATATGCTGGAGGGACTGTTAATGGCAAGTTCCTAAAGCATTATATTTGCTGAAGTTTTATCAACCACTCATGACATTGTACATATTCCATCTTTGTTAGTTTGATTGCTAATAATGACAAGCTGAAACAGAGAGATTAAGCCTGAGGTGAAGGCCCAAACAGTTTGAAGAAGATGCTTGTCAAATCAAATAAAATTTTTCTATTTTATTAAAATAGATAGCACTGGAGCTACGGGTTCTTAGTGTACCACAGGGGCACACTATCCCAAGTGGAGCCACACTGTTATCACCATAAAAGTTTTTTTCTAAAACTTGGACAATGAAAGGCAATTTCATTTTCATTACAAAATAAAGTCCAAAAACCTTATCTCATACCTTGAGTGTCTCATATCATGTTTAGAAAGTCCAGTTTTTAACCATTTAAAAACAAAATTGATTAAGCCCTGAAACCACGTTTTTGTAGCGCAGACAGTGTTAAAAACTGATTTTGCGCTACGAAAACGCTGCTCTTTTCGTAGCGCAAAACCCTGAAATTACATTAGGTGCGCTACGAAATTGGGGATTCGTAGCATGTCTTGTCAAGTTATCAAATCCATAAAATTATGTTAATATTTCATGATTAGGTGTCAACTAGGAGTCTTTTCTCATACATGCCATCATTCATAACGATCACGACATTCGTTAGAGGTCATTTATGTTAGTCATTTTCAAATTTGAAAAGGGCAGGTTCCTAGTTTTATTTTCTTATGCAAGAAACACCTCATGCATGCCCTTGTTTTGAATGGTAAGCTCATGGTAAGTAGAAACCAGAGCTTCTCTCATTTATCAAGTGAGGTTGAATACCTAATCAAGCGAGGCTGAATTCCTAAATCAAGCGAGGTTGATATTATAGGTTTTCAAGAAACACACAGGAATTTCAAGGGAAAGATGACAAAATAAAGAAAGAACCACAGGTCAGGCCACTATTTAAGGACAGAGCCTGAAAGCATAGAGGCTCTAACCAAGGAAAAATTAGTTGAGGAGGCCTTCAAGAAGACAGGATGTTGGAAATTCTGTGAAAAATTGCAGGGAGGTCATAATCAAGTGACAAAAGAGTTTTCTCTTCATTTCACCGATTCAAATACAAAAGTTGGAGTCTTAAACTTGCCAATTTCCCCTGAGATCATATCATTAGTGATAGAGATTCCAAGGGGAGAAGAAATATGGTTCAAAAATTTCAGGTTTGAGATGGAACCTTGTAAAATATTTTTGAAGCCAGAGTTTGCAGGGACATACTTAACTAAAGCAGTGCCGAGAAGTTACATCAAGAACACCTATGCCAACCTACTCTTCAACATTCAAAGTTATTTCACCTGTGATGGAAGATACCATAAAGTGTATTCTTATCATTTCAAACTCTTGTTTCATTTTACTAGAATGATTTCTTTGGATTTGCCTTTCTTCTTGTTTCGAAGTTTAGCTAATATGGCAGATAAAGTGCAAATAAAAACTCAGAATAAAGGCTCTGTGGGAGGTTGAAAGAGTTTAAAAACCTGAAACAATCAGCAGTGAAGCTCAGTATTTTACTTGGACTGTTCCTGCAATCAAAGAGGCTAGATCTGTGAGAATGATAAATGTTAAATTAAGGGCTACTAACAGGAGGATGAAGAGGCAGATTGAAGACCTGGGGATTCAATTGACAAAGTTTGAAGGTAAGTTACAGCAGAGATAAAACAGAGAAACAAGTAACAGATCCTTAAAGTAGTTTTGTTATTAAAAAGGGAGTTACTTTTTGAAGACATTTCAAAGTCAACTTGTTTTTCCTATTAAGGTCTATGGAAATCATTGCAAAATTTCAAATATCCTTAAGACTGCAAATTTAAAATAAAATAAAAAACTGTGTAAAAGAGGCATACGCAGCAGTTTCGTAGCGCGCTACAAAACCACTGTAGGTGAATTTTGGGCATTTTTCATAGGTGTTTTGGGGGTAAGAACAGTTGATTTCTAAGTTTTGATGTTGCTAATGATGGATTAATGATCACATATGAAGATTTATGTTTCAAATTAGATGAATGAAAGGTTAAAATGATTGTTTCAAAGCAACACAAATTTTGCACTACGAAAACAGCTGCTATTTTTGTAGCGCAGATATATCCCATCTCCTTTATACTTTTTTCGAGGTTTCTTTTTGAACAGGTGGAAGGGTGAAGTTTCAAGGAAATGTTAGCACATGTCACATATGTAAAATAGTCAACATTGCTAGCAAAATATGTTCGAAGATCAGTATGGAAGATAAAGGCTAAAATGCAGGAAATGTGTTACCTGGTTTTTAGGATAGTCAAGACATGAGTCAGCAGGATCTCACAACAAGGCTAAAGGCATCATAAAATTCGAAGATATGGAGAAGCAGCTGTCAAAAAAGAATATTTAAGTCTTAGATAAGGTTTGTTTTAGACATGATAAGGAGTTTTACTCCTATTTGTATTAGGACTCCTAAAGAGACAGTTAACTATTAGTTGTAATTAAGAATATGTTTTAGGAGTAGATAGGTGTCAAGCTTAGAAATTCAAATTCTCTCCAAGTTAGATAGGGGAATCCAAAATTGTAATGAGGACTCTATAAGAGACATGAGGTCTAATTCCTCAAGGTTGGCATTTTTCATTAGCAAGAAAATTGTGTTATTGTAGCAGACTGTGTATTTTCAGCGTAATACAGATTGTCTTTACTACTCAGGATTCACAAAGAGTTTTTTTTGGTGTTTGATATCTTTATGGTTTTCCTCATCTACCTATTTACAGTGGTATGAACATGTGTTACTTAGAATTCATTGGAAAATGCTCTAATTTCCTTCACATGTTTGTAGACTGTGTTTCATTCATTATGTTACTGTTTTGTTTATAAACCTAAAGCTCTAAGTGCCCTGACTTACATGTTGAGCTGATGTTGATGTTTTGTTGAAACATATCTTGACTCCATAGTTCAATAGATGTTTGTTAATCAGTAATTCAACCTGTTATACACTTTTATCCATTTTATCCATTTTATTCCTAGAGTTAGCCATCTAATCCTTAATCAAAAATATTAAACCTGTTGAGAGAGCCCTCTCAGGTTGAGGAGGCTAAGCCTCAACCAAAAGATTGGTCTGAAAGAGTTACTCAGAGTCTACTTGATCAGCAGCCTATCAGGGTCAGATTTTGTGATAACAGTGAGTTTAACCAAACTCTATATACATGTGAGAGGTTTTTTTGAGGTGTCTATTTTCATCAAACGTCTTATCATCCCCGAATAGTGCAAGCATCTACCTCACATCTTCATGCTTTCACTACACACCTTCGTCTTCATGTGCAGATGGTTTGGTTGTTCATCCTTCGTATTGTACATTATGCTATATTGGTTTCACTCGTATAAATATTTCATTTTAAGGGTCAGGAGAAACTTTTGTGGTTTCATTGGAAGTTTCACTTAACTTAGCCTTGACCTTCTACCCCTTAGTTTAGGTTAAATTTAGGTTTCATTTTAGCTAGTTTGCATCGCATGTTTATTTTATATGATTTTTTTTTCATTTTGTTTCTTTTGTTTTCATTCTTTTTTTTTTCAATAAGACTCCACATAAAATTTGGTTTTCGACTCTTAGGTAGTGTGGAAAATATTTGAAAAGGAAAATTGTTATGACAAACAACTCTTGGCTAACCTGGTCTTCCTCTTCTCTAATTTGGCCCACATATATCTAAGGTCAATATGTCTCAACATAAAATACGATTCATTCAACCTGAAAGCCAGAAGTAGAACCAAAATTTCTTATCTATTCTAGGATCTTCATTCCTTGACTTGGTCTTATAATTGAATGGTGTTTTGCATGCCAATCTGATCAGGTATAAAAGGGAAATGGTAAAACTAACAACACATGTATTAATTATAAAGGTATATAATTGTCTCTGAAGTAACAAACTCTCTCGATCTCAATAAGTTGGGATCCCTCTTCCACCCTAGAAATATAAATGTTGATAAAATTCCAATGAAAATAATGAAAATAAATAAAGGGTGAAAGAATAGAAAGGCTTCCTGTGTAGAGAGCTGAAGCAAGTAACATCACGAGGTTACTAAACAGGCCTGATGTCAATGAAGTGATGCTTTTGTTCCTGTAGTGATTCCACTGGGGTACTAAACAGGTCTATTGGCAATGAAGCAACACCGAGATAAAATTAAAACTTTAATATTTTCAAACTTGCAACTAATATTAGCCTACTCTCGGATTGAAAAAATTGTGATATGGTAAGCCTTGTGACTATCTGTTCACCTGAGAATGGGAGAGAAGAAACTACATCCATAGCCGGGATAAATGGGGAAGCTGAAGCAATCCACATGGTGAATCAATATTTCCTGAAAGACTAGACTCTATGCACCAATCCATACCTGAACAGAGAAGTTGGAGTTCTTCTAGTGTGTTTCCAAGTGTTGTCACTGCGACAGCAACCCTCCAGAATTTTTCCTCATCCAATTTTGGATCCTACTAATGTTTTCATGAGTTGTCACTTCTAGCTATCTTATGTCATCTGTCCTTTTTTCAGGTTTTCCTAAACATTTATCATCCTTCAACATCTCTAATTGTTACATTTTTCTCCTACATCAATTTTATCAAGTGTTGCTTTCTTATCTCTTAGAATTTGGCTTGTCACCTTTCTAAAGATAGGAAAATCATGAGATTTCTTTATGACCTAGTAAAACTTTCCTCATCTAACATGCACACCTCACAAAAGCAAGAAAGCACATATTTCTTTCCTAGTGAGACCGCTCTATCTAAATTTAGTTAGCTCATAAGAATTGTTGAATAAATTTATGCCCTCTGGAGTTAGAGTGCACTTCTCTTTCCTAGTCAAGAGCACCTTTCTCTCACAGTGAAATGCACTCCTTGTCTTCAACAAGTGTGCACTCATTATCTTCACCAAGAGTGCACTCCCTTTCCTCCACACATGCGCACTCCTAGAAAATAGGGATCTTCTCCCAGTTGTCTCACTTGACTCAGTGATCAAGCGACAAGTGGAGAGCATGCACTGAAACCATAATCTCAACTTGCATGATTTTTTCCTTTATAATGATCCTAGAGTCATTATTCATCTCACAATCACTATTTACTTTGAGTTGAGCGCATTTTCTCATTGTGAGGAGCCTTTCCTCTCTCTTGATCACAAGTGCTCTAATTCTTGGTAAGCTTTACGAAGTGTTGCTTTTGTTTTCTTTTGTAGTTTTTAGTGTCTCTTTTGTTTTCCTTATTGGCATTTTGATCTTCTTTTTTCATATTAAGTGTCATTTTTATCTATTCTCGCTCCTAGAAATTTCATCTTGTTGGCGCATGTGACGTTTCTACTAACTCTTCATATTCCATGACCTTTCAACTTCTAGTCATGATTGTGATAGGATATATTAACACTTACATATTTTTGCTCTCACTTTTAATGTGCCCTCGACTTGTTACTAATCATCACTTAGTCATTTTGAGATTGTCTCTCTCTCTCATTGTGTGTTACACACTTACAGGAAACAAGCAAACAATCATTTCTCTTTGTGACTGCGACCTACACACAGTTTAGAAGAAACCTCTCTTCCATACCGCAGTGTGCACTTCTTGTCGGAAGTGAGGCATACCTTGCCCACTGCAATTGTGACATGTACCCTTGTTGAGCCTCCCTGGCGCACTTCACACTTTTAATACGCAGTGTGTCTCTCCTTGTCTCTTGTTGATGTGACCTGTGCTCAGGAGGAGCCTCTCTCCCTCACAAATGTGCACTATGTAGTTCTAAGCTCCAACCTTGACTCCCTTGTTCACCGTGATTCCGACTTGCACACTACTTGGCTCTCGTTTCCTTGCTTTGGCACAATGCGTACTTCCAGTGGCTAGTGAAGCCACATTGCCTCACTTTTCTAAGCTTGTGCTCCCAACTTGCGCAATCTTGTCCCAGACATTGTCTTTTTCATAGTTTGCATGTGATAGATAGGAGATTTCCAGGAACTAATATTTGTACACCATGAATAATCTTCCACTTTCAGGTGTTGCAGATACATGAAACATTATCCTTTCATCTTCAATAAATACAATTCCTCCCACCACTCGACAAGATAAATCAAAAGAAACTTCATAAAATATTATTGAGGCATTGGAATGTTCCAATCCAAATGTACGAATCTTATAAGATACACATTGTTTCATCGACAAATATATAAAAATCTCATGGAGGGATATAAAATGTGTCTTTATTCAAAAGGAATTCTCGGATAACCTTGAGTACAAGAAAGTGTACATTAACATAAAGTGGTCCAAAGTGTATAAAGTAGCATGCATATTTCTAGTTTTACCTTGTTCAGAAGCTATTAGTTGGATTTTGCAACACTTGGATAGCAAGAATCTAATTCTCAGCAATGAAAGTGGAAAGGATATTTCCACCTAGTATCCACGTGAAATACATTATTATTATACGTTGGTAACCTCTGGGCACTACTTAAACACACAATTCTATGCAACTTGGGCCAACTTGAACACCAAGGAGGTTATCAAGTCATGATGGCAAGAACCTGAGAAGTTTCACCAAAATCCAAGTGAAGTTTACAGGACTAAGTCCTTGAGAAAATTCTATCAGTAGCTTATGGTGATGTGCTGCAGATTGCATGGGCAAAAGAACGTAGATTATTTTGAGGAAAGATGGATTTATTTGCTCAACCTAGTTGTTTCTAGAGGCAAGATATTCAACTGGGTTGACATCTTCACTCAACAACTGCAAACCAATGTACAACAGGAATAGAGAGTTTTAGAAGATTATCAATCACCAGAATTGTATATGTTTTCTTATCTACTAAATGGAATTTGTGCTTTCTATGAATTCACAAGAACGAAATGGAATTGGACCCCTAAAGAGAAACTACTCATCCATATCCATTGCAGGTTGTTTTCAGAGGGCAGTTACTAAGGACTATATAAGAGATTGGTTGATGACTTCTTTGTAGTATTATATCAAATGACTATGAAGTGGAACCTCCCCGCATGACAAATAGGTGAAGGAGGCACTCAATGAGATCTCATATTGGTTCGCCTCACCATTAGGCACAAATATGTTACCAACAACGTGGTCTTGCAGGAATTTATCTAAGAATTGAACATAGGTTTATATGCACAACTCCAAAGGAATAAGAAGTCTCCTTGGCCCTCTTTTCCTTTACTAATTGGGTCGTATGAGCTCAAACTAATTAAGGCAGATGATGTCGGGATTGAAGAACTTAAAATCCTTCTTTTTGGAGAAATGTTCTTTCACATATATGACCCCAGAAATGTTTGTAGGTAATATTTTACTAATTTAAATTTCTCTTGGTTGTATGTATCCTTGACATTTCCATAAGATGAGAAGATAAAAAATGGGTACAATGCATTAAGGAAGAATCGGCTAGGTGAGGAGGCAGGCCCCTCCCATATTACGCAAGTACCAGATACATATATGGAGGAGATTCAGTAGGAAGTGACTTCCCTAGATAATATTGTGTGATCAAAGAAGAGGCCAAAGCATGATATAGTAGCGGAAAGAAGCATAAACTTTAAGACATATCCTCTTTGAAAAATTTTAATAGAGACGAAGCAACAAAGAGAGAAAATGGAGGAAGAAAGGAGAAAGCAAGAAGAAGAAGAGAAAGAGCTAGAGGAAGAGTGAAAATAAAAGGAACAAGAGAAGAATCAAGATAACTTGCTTAAGAATAAATAAGAATTAAAGAAGAGAAAATGAGAGGAGTTATAGAAAAAACAATAACAAGAAGCCTTAAAGAACCGGAAAGAAGAGGAAAAATAAAAATGAAGGAACTTGAAGGAAGAGGAGATGAAGAATAAACATGAAGAAGTGGCACAAAAAATGGAGGAATAACTAATGGCTCGTGACATTGATTCAGAGCTAGAAGAGGAAGAAGATATTGAACCAATTGCAGATGATGTAGACCTTCATTAACAACCTCCTCTCACTGGTGGCCATCTCCCATTTAGCAATATGGGAATTCCTCCTCCACCTGATGATGGAGTCATGGATGTATCAAAATTTACCTTTGACCAACTGAAGAAAAGGATAGTATGTTGATTAGTGGTTGTCATTGATGTCAACCCAAGCAGCACCAGGGGCTACCCCGATCTTGCATGGAAATTTTTACCTACCAAATTACTTTATTCTGAGTGAAGGATATATTTTATGGCTTCTACTTGTCAAGATATTTCCGTTGATATATGGTGCGCCACGTAATTCTTCACGGTTTGAGAGATATTTGTGTTTTAAGTTAGTAACCCAAGTTAGTGGGCTAAAACCCCATGGGGTTGTGGTATGACACTAATCATTGGTTGTTGTCATTGAATATTCAATAATTAATAATTTTTTAAGCTCCTGAAATCCCTCCAACGTTCACTTGTTGAATACCCTCTCAACCTAAGCATTTATATAAATTGTGACCCTCATATCCTCCTCATGTAAGGGTTTTCGCTACTAAAAACAGGTCATTGTGGAATTTTTTCTATAACTTTTTTTTCTGCGAAGCTTCAGATGCTGAAACAAAAAACACATTTGGGAAAAATCCTGATGAAGCTCGTACCGAATTTCAAATCTTGGTTCAATATATTTTCGGAGATATGATTTGTGGAAGTTAGGGTTTTTGCAGGCTTCCAAATTTCATCTCAAAGAGGTGGCCATGGGAAAATCATCATAACTCTCTCTATGAGAAGCGAATTGGAATTCTGTAAAAATTGGCAGATAGTTCACGGACTGTAGTTTTTTGTGTATCAATTTCAGAGTCGAAGGAGGAAACAGTGACACGTGGCACGTCGTACAAGTTCGCTCTACTGAACTAGTCCATAATTAGGTCATTGTGAGAGATTGGGCATAAATTTTCCTTGAAGAATCCTAATCGAGTCAGACCTGTGGCGTTGGAAAGAATACTCAGAGGGCTACTACAGGACCAAAGATCACATATTGAGGATCTGAAATTATAGAGATACATCAGATTCAATATCGAGCTCCTAGAAGGAAAGAAAAAGCTAGATCATGTGTTGTCAAGGGCTGCAAAGGACCAGACTTTCTAGGGCAGCAAAGCAAAGCAAGGTGCAAAAAATGATGCAGCAGAGGTAAGCTCTAGGTAAGTATCCTCTGTATATGCATGTTCATCTCTTTAGCACTCACATATGCTCTACAGGATGAAGTAAGTTTTACTATTATCATGTCATGGGTATTTCCTAGAAGACTTTTTTTAGGTATTATATATTCATCAAGATAAGACTCAATGCATGATCTAATATTCTGAAGAGTGAGAAATGGTAGCATGACAAGAGCAACAATCAAGGTGCAGAACAGTAGCAAGAAGTTCACCACATGAAGTCTTCAAGTGGGAAGCACGTCATAAAGTCATTGTAAAGGTATCATTGTACTGATCCATTGTAAAAGTATCATTGTAAAATTTTTACAAGTGTCTATCTGCCAAGATTTGAAGAGGTAGTGTCGGGAGGTCCAGGATCATCATTAGGTGGTTGTGTCATAGTTTGGGTTATGGTCTAGTGCGTCTTCTTCTTCTTCATCATTCTATATCATTGTAAAGTGGAACATTTTCCCTGGTACGGGAGTCCATTCTTCTTTTATTCTTCTATAGGGTAGTAGGGTGGTGCTAGGCTGGTGCATGAAGTCACCAACAGGCTCAAGCCTATGAAAACTTCAGGGTGGTAGGGTGGTGCTAGGGTGAGTTGTAGCTCTTAGGTGTTGGGGCATCCGTTCAGTTGACTACTAAAGAATCTCGGGTCTTGGAGCGTCCATCCAGTGGGTGCTGGAGAATAATGCTTTTCTAGATTCTAGGAAGTTGGAGATTTCTTTTCAATTGGAGTTGAAGATTAAACAATTATTAGAAAATCATTCAGGTGGTTTTTGTCCCGGAAGGGGTTTCCACCTTAAAAATTGTGTGCATTTGTGTTCCTTTTGTTTACTGCTATCATTGTACAAACATTGATAATAATTGAAGATTAACTAATGCTCTGAAAGATTAATAATAATACTAATTGAAAGGATAATGATTCACCCCCCCTCTCAGTATTTCCAACAATTGGTATCAGAGTTTGGTTCCTTCAATATCAGTTTAACAGCTGGAATGAGGTCATGGAGCATACCAAGGATGGTGTACCTCTGTTCAATGAAAATAATTATACACTCTGGAAAGGAAGAATGGAGGTATATCTCTTGGCACAAGGTTACAAAGTATGGGACACTATTCAAAATGGCTTTACACCAACCGCAGATGAAAAAGGTAAGAAGAATTTGGAAAATGATGCAAAAACAAAGAATATTATCATCAGTGGACTTATTGAATCTGCTTATAATAAGGTGTTAGGTTGTAAAAACGCCAAATATGTATGGGACAATCTTGAGAATATATATGCAGGTGGCTCAATTGTCAAAGAAGCAAAACTTCAAATCTACATAGAAAAATTTGAACAACTCAAAATGAAAGAATATGACAACATTGTTGCATACTTCCAACACGTTGATGAAATAACCAAGACTCTGGAAGGATTGGGAGAGCCTATTGACGAGAAGACTATTATAAGAAAGATTCTTAGAATGTTACCAGGAAGATTCAACACAAAGGTATCGGTCTTAGAATACAGTGAAAATTTGGACAAACTCAGCAAAGAGGAATTACATGGAGTTCTCATAGCATATGAAATGATACTTGATGAAGAAGAGGGTACTTCGCATCTAGAAATTGTGTTCGTTGCATCTAAGAAAACCAATAAGGACAAACAACCTTCAAAGGCAAAGACCTCCACCTGCAAGTGTGAAGAAAAGGAAGATGATGGAGAATATGCTTACTTTACGAGAAAACTAAAAATTGGTAAGGGGAAATCCAAAGGTAAAATTCCATTGATATGTTTCGGTTGTGGTGAGGTTGGGAACTTCGTAGCAAAATTTCCGAACAGAAGTGATGGCAGCTCAAAAGGAAAGAAATTCTTTAAGAAATTCAACAAGCAAGGTAAGAAGAAAGGATTTAAAATGAACTTTATCTCTAAAGAAGATAGCTCATCATCCGATGAAGACAATGACAGTGAAGAAGAAGCCAATGAGAGAGTATTTTTTATGGCCAAGCACAATAAACAAGAGGTATCAAACAACGAAGAAGAAGGGTTGACCATAGAAGAATTTTCTAAGGAGGCAATTAGGCTTATAAAAGAGCTCAAGGCTGAGAATAGGGAAGCATTAGAAGCCAAAGTAGTCTCGTTGCATAAGGAAGTGAAGAAAGGAAAAATTGTCATAAACTATGCCAACATCTCGAGGGCATTGGAAGAACTCATCAACAATCAACGATCTTACAATGACAGGATTGGCCTTGGTTACAAAGAAGAAGAAGAAGGACCTTCTACAACAAAATAAAATGAACCTATGAAATTTGACAGGCATGTAGACTTCATTGGACAAGATTTGCAAGAACAGCCTTGGAAGACGATTCCCCGACGAATATTTCCATCCAGGTACTAACATATTTTTCACGCTTATTGTTATTCATGTGGAAAATTTGGTCATAAAGTGTAAAATTTCACACGTACCCTAAGAACTAATACAATTCCAGGAGATATTTCAAACATGAACCTTTCAAGTCTCAACAAAACATCAATAGATTTGAACATTTAAGAAATAATATTGAATGTTACAAATGTCGAAACTTTGAACACATAGCCAGAGACTGCAGACTTGAAAATCCTCCAGAAGGATCTTCGAAGCCACAAAACGAACGAACATGGAAGAAGAAGAAGAAGATTGATAATTGTGCTCTCGCTCTCAAGGCTCAAAACAACAAAGATGTGTGGTATGTTAATATCACTTTCTCAACGCATACGACTAGAGATAGAAAGAAATTTGTATCTCTGAAATAGAAGAAGGATGGAACCATGTCCTTTGGAAATTATGGATCTTCAAATGTTATAGGATCAGGTATCGTCACTCTCGGAAGCAAATATGCTCTAGCCAAGAATGTTCTATTGGTTGAAAACATGAATCACAATCTACTCAGTGTTCGAAAAATGTGTGATCAAGGACACACAATGCTATTTAACTCCACAAAATGTGAAATCAGGAAAGGCAGGTATGGTAAAATTGTGGCTACATCAAGTCGAGCTCCAAACGACATATATGTTTTGGATGAAGTAACTAAAGCATGTCTAGTAGCTAAAGAAGATGAAATTTGGTTAGGGCACAAGCGAATGGGTCATATAAACTTTGACAATCTTGTCAAGATAAGAAAAAAGGAAGCAGTACGAGAAATGCTAAAAATATCAAAACCTTCCAACACACTATGTGAGGCCTGTCGGCACGACAAGTAGACAAAAGTCGAATTTAAAACAAAGAACACTTTGCATCACATCCATTGGAATTGGTACATACTGATCTATGTGGTCCTGTGAGAACAAAAGGCTTAGATGGAGAATTGTATTTCATGTTAATGATAAATGGCTATACGAGGATGACAGTCGTCGGTTTCCTAAAGAAAAAATTTGAAGCATTTGAGTGCTTTAAGATCTATAAGGAGTTGGTTGAAAATGAAACTGATTTGAAAATAAAGTCTCTAATATTAGATAATGGTGGAGAATTCACTTCCAAATTATTTCAGCAATACTATGAAGAAAATGGAATAAAAAGACAATTTTCAACAGCACGAACACCTCAGCAAAATGGAGTTGTTGAAAGAAAGAACAGAACCGTACAGGAAATGGGTAGAACAATGCTGAAGGACTCAAAATTGGATAAAATATTCTGGGTTCAAGAAATTTATACGGAAATCTTCTCTATCAACCGAAGTCTTCTCAGAAATAATTGTAACAAGACCCCATATGAATATGGAAATGAAAACTGGCTAATGTAAAATATTTCATAATCTTCAGAAGCAAATGTTATATCAAAAGAGAAGATCAAAAGTTGGGTAAGTTTGAATCACATGTTGACGAAGGTATATTTGTTGGTTACTCACGCAAAAGAAAGGCCTATAAATGTTATAATATAAGACGAAAACAGATAGTGGAGAGCATAAATGTTACATTTGATGAAGATGGTGTTCTAGCGAATAATGATGAGGATCTAGAATCTTTGAAACTTGAGACAGAGGCTGAAAAATACGCAGAGAAAGTTCTAGAACAAGAAGCAACTGTAAACTAGGAAGAAGTAAATAATGATCATAAAGTTATACAGGAACAACAAGAAGCTCCTCCAAAGAGAACAAAAGAATGGATTCAAAAGAACCATCCATCAAATCAAATCATTGGTGACATAAATGAAGGTCGACATCTTCGTTCATCACAACAAGCTCACATTGATTTTCTACCAACCTTTGAGCCTAGTAGTTTTGAGGAAGCTAGCCATAATGAACATTAGGTAGCAGCTATGAATGAAGAATTGGATCAAATCGAGAAGAATAAAACCTAGGAATTAGTTCCACCGCCAAAAAAAATTGTCAATGGGACTAAATGGGTGTTCAGGAACAAATTGAATGAAGATAGACAGGTTAACAGAAACAAAGAAATATTGGTTTTCAAAGGCTATGCACAAGTGGAAGGAATTGATTTCGACGAAACATTTTCACCAGTTTCCAGAATGGAATCCATCTAGATGTTTCTCGCCTATGCATGTTCAAGAAAAATCAAAGTCTACGAAATGGATGTTAAGTCAGCATTTCTGAATGGTGAATTAGAAGAAGAAGTTTACATCGAACACCCTGAAGGTTTTCTACTATCCGAAAAAGAAGACTATGTTTGCAGGTTAAAGAAGGCTCTATATGGTCTCAAGCAGGCTCCCAGAGCATGGTATGCTCATCTTGATGGATATCTACATCAACAAGGGTTCAAGAAAGGTACTGCTGATAGAAATATTTATGTACAAATAGATAAAGATAATTTAACAATCGTTGAGGTATATGTGGATGATATAATCTTTGGTATTAATGATGATCGACTAAGTAAGAACTTTGCTAGAAATATGCAAAGTGAGTTCGAGATGTCTTTACTTGGTGAGTTGACATACTTCTTAGGGCTTCAAATATCTCAGAAAGAGAAAGGAATATTTATATGTCAAGCCAAGTACATTAAGGAAATGCTCAAGAAATTCAAAATGGAAGATTGCAAACCCGTCCTTACTCTGATGGTAACAAGTTGAAAATTGAGCATAAACGACTCATCTAAGGATGTGGATCAGAGGTTGTAAAGATATATGATTGGTAGTCTTCGATATGTAACAGCCTCCCGGCCAGATGTTATGCAAGCAGTTGGGCAAGCAGCACCAAAATAATGACATATTATTGACGTCAAAAGAATACTTTGATATCTAAAGGGCACAACAGAATATGGCTTGTGGTATCCCAAGGGTGAAAATCTCATTATTCAAGCCTTTACAGATGCAGATTGGGTAGGAAGCGTTCATGATCGTAAGAGTATTAGTGGAGCAGCATTCTATCTAGGTGGTTGTCTTGTATCATGGTTGACCAAAAAGAAAACCTCAATCTCGTTATCTATAGCGGAAGCAGAATACATTGCAGCGGCATCTTGTTGTACTCAAGTCCTTTGGATGAAACAAACTTTGCAAGATAGTCAAGTACAATTCAGTGAGCCTATTCCCATCCTCTGTGATAACACCAATGCCATCATCATCTCCAAGAATCATGGCATGCATTCAAAAACAAAACACATTCTGATCAAATATCATTTTGTTAGAGAACAATTCGCTGAAAATAATATCAAACTTGAATATGTTGGTACAAAAGAAAAAATCGTTGATATCTTCACTAAACATTTACCTCATGAAGCATTTGAATATCTTCACCAAAAACTTGGGATTCTCCTAAGTTCTCATTAGATTTTCCTTATTCAGAAAATAAAGGGGGAGTGGAAGTGCGTACAGGTTTGTAGGATGGTTATGTGTCAGGGGGAGTTTCCCTTTGCCATTGATGTCAAAGGGGGGGAGAATGTTGTAGGAAGAGGTGTCATGAGCAGGGGGAGTACTTGTGTTTCCATCAATGCCAAAGGGGGAGATTTTTGATCATTGGTTGTCATTGATGTCAACCCAAGCAGCACCAGGGGCTACCCCGATCTTTCATGGGAATTTGGACCTACCAAATTACTATATTCTGAGTCAAGGATATTTTTTATGGTTTCTACTTGTCGAGATGTTTCCGTTGATATATGGCACGCCACGTAATTCTTCATGGTTTGAGATATATTCGTGTTTGAAGTTAGTAACCACAGTTAGTGGGCTAAAACCCCATGGGGTTGTGGCATGACACTAATCATTGGTTGTGGTCATTGAATAGTCAATAATTAATAATTTTTTAAGCTCCTAAAATCCCTCCAACGTTCACTTGTTGAAGACCCTCTCAACCTAAGCATTTATCTAAAGCCCTCATATCCTCCTCATGTAAGGGTTTTCGCTACTAAAAACAGGTCATCGTGGAGTTTTCGTTATAAAATTTTTTCTCCGAAGCTTCAGAAGTTGAAACGAAAAACCCACTTGGGTGAAATCTTGATGAAGCTCGTGTTCGAATTTCATATCTTGGTTCACGATATGTTCAGAGATATGATCTGTGGAAGTTAGGGTTTTTGTAGGCTTCTGAGTTTCATCTCAAAGAGGTGGCCTTGGGAAAATCGTCATAACTCTCTCTCTGAGAAGCGGATTGGAATTATGTAAAAAGTGGCGGATAGTGCATGGACTGTAGTTTTATGTTTATCAATTTCAAATCCGAAGGAGGAAACGGTGACACGTGGCACGTCATACAAGTTCTCTCTACTGAACCAATCCATAATTAGGTCATTGTGAGAGATTGAGAATAATTTTGCCTTGAAGAATCCAAATCGGGTCATACCTATGGCATTGGAAAGAAGACTCATAGGGAAACTACAAGACCGAAGATCACATATTGGGGATCTGAAATCACAAAGATACATCAGATTCAATATCAAGCTCCTAGAAGGCAAGAAAAAGCTAGATCATGTGTTGTCAAGGGCTGCAAAGGACCAGACTTTCTAGGGCAGCAAAGCAAAGCAAGGTGCAGCAAAATGATGTAGCAGAGGTAAGCTCTAGGTAAGTATCTTTTGTATATGCATGTTCATCTCTTAATTGCATTAGGTTATTTGTATTCTAATTTGTTGTTTTTTTTTAGCACTGACATATGCTCTGCAGGATGAGGTAAGTTTTTCTATTATCATGTCATGGGTATTTAGGTGAAGACTTTTTGCAGGTATTATATATTCATCAAGATAAGGCTCAATGCATGATCTAATGTTCTCAAGAGTGAGAAAGGGCAGCATGACAAGAGCGGTAATCAAGGTGCAGAACAGCAACAAGAAGTTCACCACATGAAGTCTTCATGTGGGCAGCACTGCATACAGTCATTGTAAAAGCATCATTGTAAAAGTTGTACAAGTTTCTATCTGCCAAGAGTTGAAGAGGCAGTGTCAGGAGGTCTAGGATCATCACTAGGTGGTTGTGTCATAGTTGGGGTTATGGTCTAGTGTGTCTTCTTCTTTTACGTCATTATATATCATTGTAAAGTGGAACATTTTCCCTGGTACGAGAGTCCATTCTCCTTTTATTCTTCTATAGGGTGGCAGGATGGTGCATGAAGTCACCAACAGGTTCAAGCTTGTGAAAACTTTAGGGGGTAGGGTGGTGCTAGGCTGGTGCATGAAGTCACCAATAGGTTCAAGCTCGTGAAAACTTCAGGGGGTATGGTGGTGCCAGGCTGGTGCATGAAGTCACCAATAGGTTCAAGACTGTGAAAACTTCAGGGTGGGAGGGTGGTGCTAGAGTGGGTTGTAGCTCATTGGGTGTTGGGGAATCCGTTCAGTTGACTACTAAAGAATCTCTGGTATTGGAGCGTCCATCCAGTTGGAGATGGAGAAGAATTCTTTTCTATATTCTAGGAAGTTGGAGCTTTCTTTTCAATTGGAGTTGAAGATTAAAGAATTATTAGAAAAGCATTCAGGTTGTTTTTGTCCCGGAGGGAGTTTCCACCTTAAAAACGGTGTGCATCTGTGCTCCTTTTGTTTACTGCTATCATTGTACAAACACTGATAATAATTGAAGATTAACTAATGCTATGAAATATTAATAATAATACTAATTGAAAGGAATATCGATTCACCTCCCCTCTCAATATTTCCAACATAGTAAAGGAGAGGCGAAGGTACTATCTCAATGACTTTGTTCATAACATTACCATAGACATAGAGAAGGTTATAACAACCAACACCAGGAGGAATTTTCGAGCAGTGGTTGCAGCAAATGAAGCCTTTGCAACAGCAACTCGAAATAATAAATTTTATGAAACCAACTCACAAAATGGAAGAAAATATAGATCAACGACTTATAAATCAGCCTCTTCGAGGGGGAAACATAATTTACATTACATAAATGAACAATTCTTGGATGATACAAATGAAAAAACCTACTTTCTATATATAAGAGTCTAAGGGGTCACAATATAACAATATGGGGACCACATGGGAACAACAATAACAATAATGGGACTACACCTATGGGGCACAATAATAACAATATGTGGACTACAAGGGCACAACAATAACAATAATGGGGCTACATTAGTATTATAGGGACCTAACAATAAAGAGTATCTTTTGAGTTAGAATGAACAATTGTGAAAGGAGTTGACTGTTGTAAAATAGTAGGTTGATCATCTTGTTGCAGAGAATATGAAGTTGTCTTCTTCTAGTACTAGCACAACGGAATTGTAGTCTGCCATACTTGAAGAGTTGAAACCAATGGAAGATACTATGAAGCATATTCACTATGAGATTATCCTCTTACATGAAGTGATGGTTCCTCTGGTCAAAATCCAGAAAAGATATCACGAAATCCTGAAGGTTTTGAATGTTTCTTGCACAATCATGGATCTGATGTAGGATTAAGGAACCAAGTATCTGAACATTCTTGAAAGGTTGGTCAAGAAGGACAGACTAGAATTCGAGGTGGACAAAGAAGATTTGAGGCTACGACTCATAATTATAATAAGCTTGGTGAGAAGGTGACCAACACTATAGCTACCTATGTCCGACTGCACAACAATTTATAGTCACATGCGCAAAATCATAAAATACCTTTTGTAGAACCACTTGGAGAAATAAGGAATAAGGATGTCATTCATGTAGGAGTTGAAAGATTTTATTGAACATATCAGGCAAGAAGCAAATCAAGAAATCTTGGAGGTGACCAAAAGTACCATTCTAAAGTATGCAACTCGTCCAGCCAAAGTTCATATGAAGTTATCCATGTTGTAGAGTAGTATAAAAACAAACTCCAAATCCATACTATTAGATACAATGGAGGTAAAAATGTGATACATCGCATGCCTACCACCAAGAGTCAAAAATATTACAGCATAGTTCAAAGCGTGGCACTCTTACATCACACATGAACTCCACTATCAAGCTATTGATTTCTATTTTCCTTATACATGAGGAATTTTGTCTTATTGCAGTTTTGTCTTATATATCCACCCTTTTTTAATGTCATTTTTCTTTTATGAGAATAACGAATTCAAATATAAAAGAAATCCAAGAGACACTTGTGGAATATGAGGTCTTCCTTTATTTCCCTCTTGTGAAAGCTCTCTTTACACTTTACAATTGGTGTCTCACAAAGCTTACACACTTGTTGTCTTCAAAGTTATGTGCATGATCTCTTATGTGTGTTTTGCAGCGAATGCATATCTCTAAGTCTCTTGCAATGGTAGTTGAGTCTAATTTTCGGATGGGGCTCCTATCCCAAATGGTGTGAGGTCTAATTGGGACTTCATATCGAGAGGACCCCTTGTATGTAGGTGTTTTCCAACATTGTCAACATTTCCATAGACCGGGAAATAATTGGAGGTTCCTAGGGCCACTTTCAAGGCCATTCTATCAGCTCACATGATATTTGACAGGTAATTATGCCAATTCTTCTTATGGTCAATTACAATTTTTTTTCTTTAGAATGCTTACTATTTTTTTGTTAATGAACTCAGCTATACCATTTCCTTACAGGTAATAGTTAGATGGATATCGTATAATAATTCCCTTATTTAAAGAAAACTCAATTAATTTTAAAAATAAAAAATAATAAAATAATAAGCTGCATTATCAATTATGAGTGTGAATGGAATTCCAAACTCTATGATTAGATGTCGTTGCAGAATTTAATGATTATATCCTCAATTACTTTTCTCATTGGCATAGCTCCAATCCATCATGTAAAATAATTCGTGGAAATTATGATGTACGTGTTCTACTTGGAGGATTTTGGATTGATTTTCCCTATGATGTCCAAGCCCCATTGTTCAGAAATTTCTTCAACATTACAACTTACAACAGGATAACATGTTTATTTTTGGCATACAACACACTTTTGATAAATATTACACTCCCCAGTGTCTGAGTGTGCATCTTTGAACATTGTCGCCTATTTTAAAAATCTTGTGAGTTGTTGTTTCAATATCAAAGCATTCTCTAACCAACCCATCATGTAGCTAAATGAGAACCTTATTGGTATTGCGCTTTACAAGATTTCTAAGAAATTATCAATCATAATTGTTTTAGAATAAGATGTCATTAATTTTTCAAAACTAAGATGACTTGACTTTTAATGTTCTCTTTTGTTTTGAATTCAAATCAAGAATAGTACTTGTAGCATGGAAGGACTACATGTTGGCCATGGGGAGAAGGTTGGTTGCTCCAAGAATGCCTTGCATTGGAGGAGGAGCATTTGGCAGTATTAGGGGGGGCATCAATCCATATATAGCATGGGGTATGTTTGTTGCTTACATTGAGCCATGGAGTTGACTTGGGGATCCTTAGGTTGTGACGTCTTCACAAAGGAGGAGTGGACCCAATAGCTTAGGAGCATTGTAGTCCTTGGAGACTTGGAGGAGGACCATTGAACACATGTCCCAAAGCACCCCTACATTGGACTTGCCTGTGCATGAAATCACCTTGGAGCTTGACATATGTACCCTTAAGGGTGTAGCACTCCACATGTGTGAACCTGCTTATAGCTTAGTAGGTCGTTTATAAGGGTTTAGACCCACATATGTTTCGTTGGCCTTCCACAACATCCAACTATAAGTGAACGAACAACTAACTTAAACAAGAAAACAAGAGAAACAGAATGGGAAGCATAGAATCATGTATTGATGAGAAGGCAATACAAATTTCCTATAGACAAAATGGAAGATCCATGGGTAGTGGACCCTTAAGGATCTCTCAAAAGAAGGTCCTCTCTCTCCCTCTTTGCAAGAAATTCTCTCTAAGAGAGGCCTTGAATCTCTCTGATATAGGAGTTGCAAATTTGACAAAGCAATGCTAGAATTGAGAGGCAATTTCACCAACATAACCTTTCTATTAAATTCCTTCTCAATGGTCCCCAATGTAGTGGTATTTATAGGCCAAGGCTCATGGATTGTCTCCATTTGGATCATTAAAGAGATTTGATCTTTGAGTGAGCATCTCATCTTGGTGGGAGACAAGAGGAGTCCTTGGGGGGCTCCTTAACTCCTCTTCAATGGTGTAGAAGCTTGAGAGTGAGGCACCTAAACTCATGTACTTCCACTTGATAGAGATCATTTAAAGTAACTTTCCCTATGGATATATGAAATGTCACTTTTTATTGATCCAAACAGGGATTGAAAAACATCTATGTGGGTCTATAGAAAATTGGAAGAGTGACTTTGCACAATTTAATTAATAAAGATCTATGAAAATTAATCAACTATATTTGGACAAATGATTAATAAACTTCAAATAATTTTACTTTGCTTGATTTTTGACATTTTCCGACAATCAATGGTGCATTTATATGAACCATTTTTTTATGATTAAGCACTATACACACACACACACACCGATCTAGGTGGATGTCAAAATATCGCCAATGTCAATGATTTTTTTCTATTGTTCATGATTTACAAACCCATGGTTTTGGTGAACCATGGCATATATTGTTCATTTCATCATTTTCAATATTGTTCATTATCGTGTATTAGAATTGTGACTAAGGGGAGCATTACTCTTCCTTTGTTACACATATTCATTTGCACTTTATCTCTCTTGTCTTGCAGGCACTAGCGTTTCTTGGAGCTTTCCGAGCATCTTAAATAGTAGGGTTAGGTTTCCATCCCATAGAGACTCGGATATTTTGGTTTTGTGACAAAACCCTAGGTTGCACTTGTTAAAGGAGTACATTCTAGTGTGATGATTATTGTTTGTTGGAGATTCTTGGTGTTGGAAAAAGTTCTTTTAGTTTTTCCTAGCTAGGGTTTTGGAAAGCTAGAGGATTGCACTAGCCTTGAAATTATGTTATCGTGTGCATAAACTTTGTCTTTGTACACAAAAATATTTTTTTTTATTTTCCAAAATTCTCTATTGCAAACTTATTTTTCAACCATTAATCTATTCATTGTTTAGCAATTTCCAACACATGTATGTATCATTGATTTTACAAAGTTTAAGGCATAAAATTGTTAAGTGGTTTATCATTGATATAAAGAAGATGGGGCATAATTGTTATTGTAATTAGAGCAGTTATAAATTGATATTCATCTATGTTCTTTGTGCAAGATAAATTTGTCAAAAGGTTGTAACTTGTTGGCACGGTTCGACATCTTTTCTCTTGAATTTCCTATTGGATTAGAGTTGTTAAAATATTGTCTATTGTTGCTATTATTTTACTAATATTGCATAACATTCCACAAAATTCACACAATGAAAACCAAAAAACTATAGAAAAGAGATGAATATATTTTAGTTGCATTAATTGCATTAGTTCAAAAAACTTCCACACACATCTAAACAATAATTTTACTACTCTTTCAAAACCAAATAATTTTAAAATTAAAACTTAAAAAAATTATAATTATTACCATGTTTAGTCTTCATTTCTTTAACATCAAGTAACTACCTACCTCAACACTTATGGAAAAATCTTCTATACATAGCCATTAACATCTACAATTGTACTCGCACCACAACCAATCAACCATTATATTAGTAGGAAGCACCACTCCCTTGTTGCCACCCCCGTGAGTAAAAATATCATGGTACATTGTGTTGAAAAATGTAACTAGGTTCGGTCTTCATAATGACATGTGTAATCATGATTTTATGTAATATAATGAAGAAAATAAATAAACTTATTTTATAATGCTTGAGTCATGGGTTTCATGCTAAAGGAATTTTATTTTAGTTGAAGCTCCAATTGTGAGCTATTAGGATTGGTCATCAAGTCATAAAGTCTATTGAACCAATTTTATGTATTGAAGACCCTTTTTGGGCATGTTACACATTGTAAAAAGAGAAGTCATTTATGTCACAAACCCTCCAAGGCCTTGTCACAAGCTCTCCCTCATGTCGACCCTCAAAAGAGATGAAGATGTTTCCAGAATGACAAGTCGGCCTACCCCATGGCATAAGTTGGCCTATTTCAAGGAACAATATCTCTATATACAGGGTGAACTCAGCCTCACTTAAGGCAAAATTTCGGTCAAGTAATTTGAAGCGGGAAAGGTGTGAAGATCACAAGAACAACCATCTCATCCAACATAGAAAGGAGGAAAGAAAAGAAAAGTTTTTTTTAAGTTTCTTTAGGGCTAAATATATCCACACATGCGAAGGAAAGGAGTATCATCTACTGCAGAAAAGGTTGAAGGTGTCAGTACTGTCCAAGAGGCCAAATCAAGGAGAAAAATAAGCAAGTTCACAAGTTGAATTGTAGAAGGAAGTCTCTCCATCCAAGTGAAGGGAAGCAAGGGAAAATTTTGATCAACATTCATCACACGTGCTACAATTAGGGCTTTTGAAGAGGTCGAGGATCACAGGTATGATCCAAGAAGTCGAGATCTAAAGGAAAGCCGAGAAGGAAGGAGAAGCAAGGAGTTTGATCATCATTGACTCAAGGAAGAAGAAACTCATCAAGGAAGCCTTGTGACTTGGTCTTGGGAAGGTTAATAGGTCAAGGGTCTTGGTCTTGGTATTCGTCAATTGAAGTCTTTATAAGAAGAAGAATTTGTTTGGGTTTTCTTCTCAATTTGGAGAGGTTTTGGCCTTGGTTGATCGCCTACATTCTATGTCTCTTGTCTACTTATTATTTATGCTTTTGTAGTTGTTTAATGAATATGAACACTATAATAATCTAAGAAAGAGAAGAACCTAATCTAAAGAAGTAAAAAGCATTCACAAGCAACTATCAAATAGAAGAGAAATCTCCTAATCCTAATGCTCTAGATTTCTCAACATGGAATCAGAGCTAAGGTGACAAACAAGGAAGGGCATCTTATCTATCTAAAGTGATCTCTCTCTCTCTCTCTCTCTCTCTCTCTCTCTCAAAAAGTATCACTATTGAAGAAAATTATATTCATCAAGAAGTTTTCTATTATCTATATCATCATTAAACTCAAAGAAGCAACAAGTGGAAGAAGCATCTTCACATGTAAGTATATTTATGTCTACATTTGAATTTGTCAAAATGTTTTTCTGCAAGGAAAGCAACAAATTGGTTGGGGCTTCAAATTATCTTGCATGGAAGAAAAGGACAAACCTGAATCTCATTGAAAAAGAGGTCATGGATCATGTAAAGGGTTCAACCACTAAGCCTCCAAAGGAATATGCTCAAGCACTTGCAAGATTTATGAAAAGAGAAATAAGGGCTCAAAGGATTCTCATAGAATCCATCAAGGATCCCCTCATTCCATATGTATCAAAACTCGAAACTTCAAAAGAAATTTATGACAAACTGGTAGAGTTGTTTTTTGTAAGCACTACAGGAGAAGTGATCTCATTAAGGCAAGAACTCTACAAGCTAATGATATTGAAGGAAGAAGTAATAACCTCATACTTTATGACGATATATGAGATCAAGGATCAACTTCAAGATAGGAGAAATAATGTCTAACGAGGAGACAACCACTGTAGTACTAAAATGCACTACCGAAGTGGGGTAACTTACTTTAAGTATTTACGGGAAGAAATCAAGTATATGCCACAATGACAAAAAGAAAAGGAAAATTTGGAAAGTTTGATCCTCAAAAGAAGAAGAAGAACATGGCTAAGATTCAATGCTATAGATTTCAAGAATACGGGCATTACAAGAGAAATTGTCCTAAGCTCAAGAAGGACAATAACAAAAGGGGAAGAGAAGAAGCCCATATGACCGAAGAAATAAAGGAAGCTAAAAAGAAGAAGTCCAAGAAAGAGGAAGTGAAATATCTCTACTATGATTGAGATATTCTTCCTTGCCTAGTTCTTTTCAAGTTTTGTTGTAAAGTATGGCCATCATGAGTATTCAAGGAGTATGATAGGTTGCATCATAACTTCATAGAAGCATTAAAAACAAGAGCTTGTAACATCATCATAGAGAAGCATGAAGGATAGTTGGAATAATATTCTATGACAAGTGACTTATGGAAGGATATAAACCTTGGTAACCTCATTAAAAGCATAAGTGGTACTTATGAGAAGGAGAAAAAGTCATCTAGTACAAAAGTCATCATACATCAGTTAAAAGGGAAACATTTGTTGAATGGGGATACTTAAGATCCTCTATTGGAATCTTCATCGGAAGGTTCACCAATCAAGGATCCCAACTTTGGAGAATTCATGAAAGGATGGTATGATGTCAAAAAGCAAGTCAAGGGATTGGAGTTCTTTCAATCAAGGAAGTTGTTGAAGGAAATTCTAGATGACCTAAAATAAAAATGAAGTATGTATGCCTTTAATTAATAAACTAGAGTCATGTCATATGGTTGTGGGTAACATGGATAAATGCTCTACCTCGATAGCAAGATCAAAAGAAAGGCAATCAAGATCTGAGGAATGAGAGAATTGACTATGATATCGCCATGAAAGATATGAAGACCCTGATGGAGTCCGGAAAAAGGTGACCCTTGGCAATGTATATCTTTTGGAGATGTGCAACCTTCTATGCAGGATGCTAATGCAAACAGGGAGATGTCATGATGAAATACCATCACAAAGGTAATTTTGATTTAATGTTCATTCCATATGATATCTGGATGGGCTTATGCAGGGCTACCAAGGGAAGAGTTGTGGATGTCTTCCACCACTGATGACCATATAACATGATGAAAGATCCTTTAGAAACATGGCATAAAGGATGGGCAGATATGGACTAATGAATAACTTTCCAATGAGAGGAATGATGACATCACTGACTCATAGAAGAAAGTGATGGATGGTTTGTGCCCAACAAAAAAGCCCAGAAAGATGTAGACTTTATGACAAAGAATAAATTCATGACATCGAAGGAAGAAGTTATACAAGCAGCTAGTTGCCCCATGATCTCCACTTGATGAGTTGTTGGAAGCAAGTCCCTGGACATGAAGGAGCTTGGTCAAGTCCCTATTTAAGAGGGAGCTTGAGTAAATTCTTTCAGTGGAATGGGTATGTCCTCCTTAAGTTCAAAAGGGAGAGATAGACACAGCATTCTTGTCTCACTTGGGAAGACAAAATGGAGGATTGGGTAAAACATCTGGCTTCTGATACTCTTTGAGGATGAGTTAGGGCATCCAAGATATTAGTCGTAGAGAATCAATATTCTTTGAGGATTGGAAATCCAAGATAAGAATAGTCCTGGTGGAACGCACTCTAAGAACCTGGGTAGGGTATGTTCCAAGAGAGACAATGATGAGGGTGTTTATACATCATCGGTCTCGCCGACATTGAGCTCTAATATTGTAGAGAGATAAAGTTGTTAGGCAAGGCTTTGTTATGTGACAATGTTGGTTGATATGATGTTTTATACAGATGGGTTGCCAATACGACTCTTCTTATGAGAATTCTTCAGATTGGGAATGTCCAAGTACCTTCTGTAGATTATGAATACCTCCCTAGTTAAGAGGGAGTGTTGAAAAGTGTAACTAGTTCAGTCTTCATAATGACGTGTAATCATGATTTTATGTAATTGATGTAATGAAGAAAAGAAATAAAATTATTTTGTAATGTTTGAGTCATGTGTTCCATGCTCAAGGAATTTTATTTTAGTTGAAGCTCCCATTGTGAGCTATTAGGATTGGTCATCAAGTCATAAAGTCTATTGAGTCAATGTTAAGTAATGAAGACCCTTTTTAGGCATGTTACAAATTGTAAAAAGAGAATGCATTTGTCACAAACCCTCCAAGACCTTGTCACAATCTCTCCCTCATGTCGGCCCTCAAAAGAGATGAAGATGTTTCCAGAATGATAAGTCGGCCTACCCCATGGCACAAATCGACATATTTCAAGGAACAATATCTCTATATATAGGGTGAACTCGGCCACACTTAAGGCAGAATTTCGGTCAAGCAATTTGAAGCAGGAAAAGGTGTGAAGATCACAAGAAGAGACAAGATATCCAACATAGAGAGGAGGAAAGAACGCCAAATTGTTTTTGGGTCCGTTTAGGGCTAAATATCTCCATACGTGCGAAGGAAAGGAGTGCCATCTGCTGCAGAAAAGGTCGAAGGTGTCACTATTGTCTAAGAGGCCAAATCAAGGAGAAAAATAATCAAGTTCACAAGTTGAATTGCATAAGGAAGTCTCCATCCAAGTGAAGGGAAACAAGGGAAATTTTGATCAACATTCATCACACGTGTTGTAATTCGGGTTTCTGAAGAGGACGAGGGTTGCAGGTATGATCCAAGAGGTCGAGATCTGAAGGATGGCCAAGAAGGAAGGAGAAGCAAGGAGTTTGACCATCATTGACTCAAGGAAGAAGAAACTCATCAAGAAAGCCTTGTGACTTGGTCTTTGAAAGGTTAATCGGTCAAGGGTCTTGGTCTTGGTATTCGTCAATTGAAATCTCTTTAAGAAGAAGAATTCGTTTGGGTTTTCCTCTCAAGTTGGAGAGGTTTTGGCCTTGGATGATAGCCTACATCTTATGTCTCTTGTCTACTTATTTTTTATGCTTTAGTAGTTGTTTAATGAATAAGAACACTATAATAATCTAAAAAAGAGAACCTAATCTAAAGAAGTAAAAAGCATCACAAGCAACGATCAAATAGAAGAGAAATATCCTAATCCTAATGCCCTAGATTTCTCAATGAGTTAGAGCTTATATGTTACAATAGACCACTTCTCTCAACCATTGGGATAATAAATTTGTATATAGAGAGATATTTGTCATATAATTTCAAGACATAAAAGTTAGGTATATCCCACCTAGTAATCAATACTCTTGAGAAAATTGTGTGAAGCTAGTGCAAAAACAAAAGCATACCCAAGCTTATATAGAGACATCATCTTGTAAACACCATTCAACTTACTTTACTATATGAAATTTTAGATTCATATGGATGAATAGTCCATATGTATTAATCTTTCTTATAAAAAGTTGGTCTCCTCAAATTATGTACAATATAATCGATATTCACATTTGGCCTCTCAGTTTTATTTCTCTAGTACTAGGGTTGCTCCCTTTATATGATGATGTGACATATATGTATAATTGTGTCAAAATTGGTTTTGTATGGTCAATTTAATTAAGTATAAAATTATATTCTAATTTTTACTAAGTAATTTGAATTTAAGTATAAGAACCTTATGTCTTATTTTTAGAAAGTAATTTGAATTAAGCATAAAAAATATGTTATACTTAATTTTATGAAATAATTCAATTTGTGTTGAAACAACTTTTTTGGTTGTTGCTTTATTTACCAATTTTCAAGATATTTAGCTTGTGAACAAATTAATCCATAAGAGAGAAATGAAGAAACCCTAAAAACACTAATGTTCTTGTTTGTTATATGTGCAATATTACTCACCTAAATTTCACTATATACTCTACATTTAATTACAGTATCCATATGATTAAAAAGGGGAAGATACAAAACAAGATGGCTATCTCTATCCATAAACAGAAAATAATATAATTAAAAATGTAATATTGTATGAAACTTTAAAAACATGAAATTGTTGTGGTACTACTGTTGGAGTACATGGAGATTTCTTACCCTTTAGGAGGGCCAACTATTTATAGCACTCCCTATTTTTAGTATATCTCTTATTTCTATAAAAAGTGTTCCTATGTGGGATGACATTTGGCAGTCATTGGATACTGACCAAGGAGTGGCATTGTTGTGACATTGAAATCAAAGCACACTTCTTTATTCTTATCCTCCTCCTATCCATGGGATAACCTTATCCATCTAATATATCCACTGTGTTGATTTTTGGTAGTAGCATCGGAAGTGCTCTAAGCCCAAATTTTGTGGAAAGACTTAGACACTGGTATTTCAAAGAACCCATAAACCGTTTGTGAAAACTCCACTTGGTTCATGTTTTATTGTAAAAATTAATTATTTTAATGAGGACCCCAAGTCTAACTTAGGGAAATTAAATAATTAAGAGGTATTAATAAAATAGAGTGAGAATGCTCTAGAAAGCGAAGATCAAGTCATATTATAATCTTAGTCGTTGATTAGAGATCTAATCTCGAGTGTTGATTCTCAACGAGAAAACTATAAAGGAAAGCTGGAGGGTCATTTGGAAAGATAAATTGACTGAATCTAGATATTGAATTCTTCTGACGGAGCAAGTGCTCGGATGAAAATTGGATCTAAGTGATTCAGCGCAGTGAGGGGCAGAGTAGCTTCTAGAGAGATTTTCTCAGCCGAAGAATCATCAACAAAGAGAGGCAACGAGACATCCAGCACAGCCAATGCAGAGCCAGCTAGGCTGATGCAGAGTCAACGTAGAGCCACACAGAGGTTGCGTAATGGTTGAGAGGGTTTCTGAGATTTAGCTGTCGGATCAAATCCAGAAGTCGGGAGTCGAGGTGTGAGACCGAGAGGCCAAGATCAGAGACTCCGAGAGTCAAATCAATCCTTTGTTGGGGTGACGCGGTGCCTAGAGGAGGTGACGCAGGACCTATGCAGTGACTGTGCAGAGACCTCCAAGGGCAGCTTTTCTAGTTTCTTGATCAGCCAGATTTTCCAGTGATTGAGTGAGGTAAAACTCATAATTCTTTATGCCAGTATTTCTCTCTGTAATTGAATAACCCTTGAAGTATTCAATGATGTATTCAAAAATTGTTACTGCTTAATAATACAAACCCTCAGATCTGCTGCACCAATTTTCCTGCATTGAGTTTTTCCGGGGACTTAGTCCAAAATAAAAGAGTCCTATGTGTGATTGATTTCTTCCTCAGTTTCCTTGTTTCTGAATCATATTTAATTAAGTGTAGGCTGCTTCAGTAGTTTACTTCAATAATCCATGATGTATTATGAATCAATTCTGTAAATGTAATTTACATAATAAGAGAAGTAAATTCAGATAGTTGCAGTAGTATTCCTAAGATTGTCAGATCTAGGAATTTTCACACACTTATCCCTTTATTCTAGGAAACCTGATCTCCTCAATTCTAGTCATATTTTAGGACATTTTACCTTATCCATCTAACTTAACCACATCACTTTATTCTATGAAACCTTATCTCCTCAAATTTAGTCATATTCTAGGAAATTTTTGTATCTCTGGAGTTAGGAGTTGCATATGTGAGTTCATTCTTTCATTCTCGCTTATTTTTTGTTCATCCTATCCTTAGTCTATTATATTATTGACTCCAACTCCATTTTTTACTACATAACTCCACTTTTAGACTAGCTAACCAATACTAGGACGGAGTTGTTTTTTCACTAGTTATGCATCACACAAGGAAACACACCTAGTGCACATCATTTCTCTCCCAAGAGTGTTATTTAATTGTACTTGAATCCAGCAATAATACACAAGGAATTTGAATTGGTCTTTTTAATCTCCTAGTCAATTGAGGTATCTATTGTTCTCTCTTGTCTCTTTTGTCTTGCAATTGCTACTGTAGTTTTTTGTCAAATATAGACATTGTGCTTGTGCTTAAAATATAACACATAGGAGATCAAAGAGCTGCAAACAATATCCTTTCACAAAATATTGACCAACCTTAACAACAATTTAAAATGATAACATCCATCACATTCTAAATTATTGCCCAACACTTGTAAATCAAAAGACACAAATGCCAGTTTATTAACAACTAAATCTAAAGGAAATAATCACTTGAGAACCAAACTAGAGGCCATAATGAGTTCAAATTTGAGCATAATTCATCTAAAAATAAAGATAAGTTGACAGAAATCAATTAGATAGACTATGGTTATTCCAAAACAGAAACCAAGTGCAGTTGAAAATGATGATAGATAACAAATAATTCTGCATAATATGTTTTCTTAATTAATTGTTTGAACTCTAATTAGTTTTTCCAACTTGGAAACAAAATGAGAAGGAGAACACAGTATTAAGAACCGAAGCTAATGGCAATAATGACTTCAAAATTGAGCAATATTCATCTCACAATAAAGATAAGAATGAAAAAACAATTAGATAGAATATGGCTATACAAATAAATGCTAGGTATCAAATAACTTTATATAATATAGTTTGCTTAGTGAGTTGTTCAGAGTCTAACTGGTTTTAGTTCAGATTTAGAAAGGGTTCTATTTACCCGACTTTGATCTCAATATGGCTAGTTTTGATCTTAATAATATACAAGATAAATCGTGGAAGGAACTCTGCATAAGATAGAAGAAAGGTGTTCCAAAGACACCAAATTAGTCCAAGCTATATATATCTAAACAATATGCAATCCAGGTGATTTCATGCAACGTAACTCTATAATTCATCTTGACTTGAGCAGATAAAATAATAACGAATATCCAGAACAAGTTTTGGTATAATTCTATTCAATGTGAGGCATCCACATGGATGATATTTTCAGTATGGTTGGGCTTAGTACCCCACAATCATGCTTCAATTTAGAAATGCATTGCTAAGCTTTTTCTGCTCAAAATTCAAACTGTGAATGGGTTGCAAGAGATTTAGAATCAAAATATCGACTCGAAGGAATGTAGTTATTAACAAACTTTAAGAGAACAAGGCAGTTGAAAACCAAGCACGTTACCAATCATGAATCATAAAGGAAAACCTAACAAATTAAGACGATGGAGGAACTACTGGTTTGCATGGGAGAATATAAGTTTCCTTGATAAGTATAAAATTAAATGTGTAAGTGCTCCTTAAAAAGTATAATTTAGGCTTATAAATGTAGCAGTAAACATTCCAGTCGACATTTCAAAATACTGTAAATCAAAACTTTGGAATGAAAACACATAAAATTTGAAATTTTTAGGTGTTTCAGAAGCCCAATTTCAAACAGTCAGTCCAGTAACGAATGTAAAGATACAATGGTGATAAATTACAACAAAATAGCATTTCAATCACATCTGATAGCTGAAAGATATCACTCTCTTAACATTTTATAATAATTCAGGTATATCCCCTCTGGGAGTCGCATGCAGATGAATTCTAGTTTTGAAGTGTTTGTACCTGTAATTTATTTAGCCCCCCTATGTGGTTTTAGCAGTGTTGACGTATGGTTTGACATAAATAGTCAATCCCAATGGAAAAGATTTCAAGAGTCCAGCCAAACTTTTATTTGGCACAAAAATTACTCGACTTTATAAGTAACTGTCACTAGTGTAACTGATGATAAATTAAAAATCTGCCCACTCCACAATTGAAAGAGAAAACATGTTTTTGAGCTCAGCGATGTTTTCTATTATTCTCAGAATATCTCAGTAGGCAATACCTTCAAGTGTACATCATACAAATAAAATAGATGATTTTCCTCAAGGTCGATCTTAAACAAATAACTAATAAACATGCTTACAAGGGGATATTGATTGCTCAACCCTTTAGAGATTGATATATCATTCTGATCCAAGAAGCTCTAGTCTAAATGATGATATCTGTCACCAGACTATCAAAAAATATGCACATGAAACTACAGCCTGCAAAGTATGAATAGAGTTGACAAAACATCCATATTACCTTCAATGGAAGAACAGAGTAGGTGACTGCCAACTGCTTTCAACTTGAAGTAGAGACGTTCAAAAGAATAATCCATCCAGAAAGCTCCGGAAGATTAATTTACCAGAAAATTGCTAGCAAGCCAAAGTTCACCTAGGCTTGGAATCGCTTCCTTTGCTTCTGAAGGATGGAAGGGAAAAGAAAGGGCGGGGAGCTGGACATGATGGATATTGTTTTATCATTATTATAGTCGATGACAACAAACCAGTTGAAACAATGAAATCCAAAATGATCAATACAGAAAAGTTTGTAGATTTGGTTCAGAAAAGAAATGAATGCAAACTGAGCAGAAAAACACAAATTATCTCATATTTGATGGAGAATGTGAATTCAGGTTAGTGAGGAAATTACAGCTACAATCAATTAGAAGAATAGAAAACCCACACAGGATATTCACCTTTTAACATGGTGCCTCCAGCTAAGTGATCTTCTCGTAGCTTGAAATTCGCAGGAGGAGCTGGAATGGAACTTCGAATTGATTGAGCTGCAATATAGAATCATGTTAATCTGCCATCCAATTCAGATAATATAAGCATCAATTCTAAACAAATTTGGGAACTATTATGAACATCACATACTTGGGCCCTGGTCCAGGAAACTCTCAATTTCTGCATTCTCAAATAAACTTTGAAAATCAAACACTGATTGCCCAGGTAAAAGGCTCTTAGCTTGAACTCTGGCCTTTTTCAGAAGATCATCAGCAGAACTACCAGCCATATCCCTTGGTTCTTCAGGGTCATCATCACCTTCAGAGGTTGTAGATGCAGAAACACAGTCTGTTGTCGCAGCTTCAGAACCTCGACTTTTCCTACCGAATTTCAGAAGCCTCTTTAACCCCTTTGGGGCATCTTTTTGATGCTGCTGTTGAGAAGCACTGGCAAGAACTATCTTCTGTGCCGGTGCCCATTTTTTACGAGGTCGAGCACCAGCATCAATTTCATAAACTTCTGACGTCTGAGTATGAGGATATCGCTCGTGTGAATTCCATGATGCAGCACTCACTAGTGTAGAGTCAGTTTCGATGGCCACTGCTACAGATGTACTAACATGATCTGATCCAGCAGACATGTGCAAAGAGGGTGACTTAGACACAGGTGAGAAAGTAGTTGCACATTCACATGGAAGGGATGCGATGAAGCTTGATGATGTTGTAGTTGTCATTGAAGCTTCAGCACTACAAGAGATTTTTCCATAATATTCATTATTTGTATCTGTGGGAGAGGATGGTGTTTCAAATGGAGAGACAGAGGCACTGGCATCATCACCTTGCATGTTAATCTGCAATATCTCTGAATCATCAAGGTTGTCCGATCTTTCAGTGTCGTCACTTGTAGTTGTCAGCTTGTCACCTTCATTTTCTTCCTTTGTTGCTTCTGCTTGTGCTCCTTCATTAGTACATGGTAATTGTGATAAGTTTACCAGTTCTTCCACAGTTTCTCCCCCATTTTGATCACTGACTTGACCTTCTTCAGCACTCTTCAGGCCATCCTCAGCCGCAAGGAATTGCTTCAGCTTCACAATTCCTGGTCCTGCACCTGGGCCTATTCCTCTACCTTTGCGAAGAAAAGGTTTAGCTTCCAAGGGGGCAGGACTGCTTCTATTGGCGAGTTTGCTGCAGATGTTTGGTTCCAATGTGGCTCCTTTTGGAAGTTTTGCACTAACCTCACACATAAGAGGAGTATATGTGCTTTTCCTTAAGGGTGCTTGACTAAGGAATTTTTTCTCTTCTTTACCGTTGACAATTCGTGCAGTAGAACCAGACCTAGCAGTGACAGTGTCTAGAAAAGGTTCCCTTCCACCACCACTTTTCATGTTGTTTTTGAACCCTCCTTGAGACTTAGGGCCTTTACCAAGAGCTGATGAAGTTGAGGTGCCTCTGCCAAGTGAGGGCTTTGTATTCTCTTTCCTAAGATCCGTAAAGTTGGGAACTGATTGAGCCAAAGGATTTTCTGGCTGATTCCTACGCCTACTTGAAGATGTATTAGTGGAACTTGAAACTTTACCAGGTAAGACTGTCCTTGGCGACGAAGAGATCAAGGATAAAGAACTCCTTGCAGGCATGGTTTTTGATGAGAACGTCCTTGATCCATTTGGCTTTGGCAGGTCCTTTGGCATGTCCTCTGAACAGCCAAGAGGATCATTTTTAGTTGCACTTGTTGCTGCCATTTCAGCTTGTCTTTGCTCTAAGACTTCTTGCATAGCCTTTAATTTAGCTTCCTTCTCTGCTCGTTTTGTAGTTTTCTCATCCCTTAGCTTTGCATCTCGTTTTTCATTATACTGATCATAAAATTTGCCTCTAAACTCCTGATCATTAACAAAGCACAATTCCTCTTGACAATTGTTGACATGATTGACATCAACCATGTTCATCAAGGCTTGCATATCAGAATCCACTCCATTGGTCCATGAGCTACCAAGCGATTCTCTCCCTGTATCCTGCACAGGCATGGTGAGCAGATTGTCAGGTTCAACTCCTATCCTCGTTTCTTTTGTAGTCATATGCATTTTCTCTTGGTTACTTCCTCGTTGTGACTGGCTTCTGAGCTTGTGAGCAGCAAATAAAGTCTCCAATTGGTTAGCTTTCTCCCCAATCTCCTCCCTCCACTTATTGCTGCTCTTTCGCTGTGTTGTTTTAAGAGAAAATGTCACCATGGGTTCACAACCACTAGACCTACTTCTCATGTGTGAAGAAACATAAGAATCTTTTGATTCTTGCCTGACAGGAAAAGCAACCATTTGTAATTTTTGAGAAGATGTTTGTATTAATTCATTCTTGTTCACTCCTGTATTATTCATTTGCATAACTACTGGCATCAAATCTTGATCTGTATTTGACATTTGTGCACTGCAGGGTGAGACACATAGGTCATCAGTTTTATCAATGATGTCAGCAAGTTGAGTAAAACCTGCATCTTTCTTCTCCTCAACACCTTGATTGCTATTAGCTAGTGGTCTAAACTCACTCTGAGGAGTCTCCTCAACTGAACTTTGATTGCCCACTACAGTCTGCGATGACTGCCCTATGCTTTGAGACGAAGACGTTTTCTCATCCAACTTGCTCCTGGGTGATGGCAAAAAAGTTGTTTGATTTTGATTTCCATCCTTTGCTTGGTTCAGTGTTGAGACCTTCAAACCTGTGTCACTAGCTCCACTCCATCTCCTCAAAAACACCTTTTCATTAGAATTCCCAGTCTCAGATGAGAACCTTCGATTCTCTACCTTCCCAAACTTTCTATTTCCCCCACCTCCAGACTGTCTCATCTCATTTTGCTTCCTTTCAAAGAGATGTATGGCATCCTGGACACTCAGTCTTCGAGTGCACTCAGGTTTTTGAGCAGACTCTGATATATTGTTGTCAATATGACCGCTCTCAGTATCATCACTGTCACCACTTTTCAATTCCCTATATGAATCCATGTCTTTGTTAGGCAAATCTTGAAAATAGTTGATACTTTTAATCACTACAGAGTTAGATCGACGTGATCCTGTTCTCCCGATTTGAAATTGTCGTGTTGGAGAAGATGACCTTCTCCTGTGAGGAGACCTAACTGAATGCCTATTTCTGTCAGCTTGAGATTGATTAGCATTATCAGAGCCAAGCTGTTCAAATTCAATCGAAGCTATGTTTATGGACTCTGGACTTGTCTCAGTACTCAGATCATCAAATCCAGAAAATGCATCAGGCTTAGCAAGGGAATTGTCAGTCACTGATGACTTCTCTGAGGTGCCAGTAAAATTGACTTTCCCATTCAAAATGTCAACTGAGTAAGAGGAATCACTTTCACATTGATGAGCAGAAAAAACTGAGCAGAAATCAGATAATTTGTCTACTGCCTGATATTGCTGTGATTTTAAGGGAGGGGCACAAACATGATCTCCCTTCAACACTTTATTAACTTGCTTTGCATCTAAACCTGATAATGGAAATCCTGAAACTTTACAACTTGTTGCCACTGCAAATTCTGGTAGATTTGACTCTAGAGATTCTTCCAATGTAATACCACTGCTGACCAAACCTGGATCTCCATTTCTTCTTGCAATATCTCTTACTTCTGCTTCAACATCAGCTACTTCATAATTTTTTGATGAAGAGAATGGTGGAAAGTTAACATGGTGTTGACTTTCAGTAGACATGTTGGAACTTGGAGACACAGTGTCCTGCAGGCCAACCATGGCGTAGGCACCTTGCCTTTTCCGACATAAAGCCATAAACTTGGTGCATGCAGTTCTGGGTAGATCATCTCTGTTAGTATATATTATAATTGGCAGGAAACTATAGGATTTCTACAAAACATAAAAGTCAAAAATCTACTTTTAATGGCACAAGCCAAAACAAGCACCACAAGGCTGCTGTGAAAGATGGCAGTCATTATTTTCAGTCCAGTTTTACCATAAAGTTTAAACCCAGAATTTGACCTTAAAATTTGGATATTAAGAAAAACAGACAAGCCACTGGACTGCACATGTGGAGTGCTTTGTTTCAGAAATTGAGTGAATGTAAAATACAGCACAGTTTAATTGACTACTAAAATGTGGCGGTTCTGGTTGTGAATAATAATCAAGTGAAATAAAAAACAAGAGCCTAGTCCTGACCTTAAACGAGTTGCACCAAATTGCTCTGCAAATATCATAAGATCAGCCATGTGTTCAATTGCAAAACCAGCAGCCATAGCACGAGCAAAAGCCACACTTAATTCTTGTTGTAGTGCCATTAGTCTTACATCTATGGCACGTAAAAGTTCCCTCCTGATGGAAACAAAGAGATTTCAAGTAATAAGCTTAAATAAAGCAAATGAAATGATAAGCATTGTGAATATATTTTACAATATAGGTCCTGCTACTTTTCATTCATAACACTCACTGTGAAGCATCTGTTTCTTCAATACCGCTCCTTGACTGTATGCCACGCACAAATTTTACAACAAATCATGTTTTGCATGAAAACAAAATTCATTTATTATATTAGTCGAGGAAAAGTATTACTTCAATGCATATAAGTAAATACTGATCCTTCCATTTTATAGCTACAGGATAGATATCACATGGAAAAAAAACTACCTTCAAGGATGCTGCTGGCCTGCTGCCATCTATCCAAAAGAGAATAAAAATGTCCATTAGTATTAAAAGAATTGCAGTTCACATAATATCATAGAAAAATGAGCAAACAGATTTTGATGTTGCATGATCAATTTTTAAGGACCCAAAATAACTCTAGGCAACTCAGAAATATATCTTATACACAAGCAAGATCCTTGCTCCCCATGTTGACAATTTCATTCATAGAACCTTGTCTGTTTCTTGTATATTCTGCTTGTCCCATAAAAGATTATACTTGAAATTATTATGGAAATGCATAATCAAAAAGCTCTTATGCTTCTTCCCTGTCCGGCATCAGAAAAACTTCCATAAGGATGAAGAAGTCCTGTGCAAGAACATACCCTTGACATTCATACATCCACAGGCCAACATGGTTCCAGCAGAGCCACAAGATAATAAACATCAGGAAAGTATATTTTAGCATGCTAGTCTTACAAATATGCTAAATTGGCCTTGGATGGACACTACAGAGTAAGTATTAGCTCTAACCTACTGACCATGTAATTACCTCAATTCAGGTTGTTATCATAAAGCAACTTTAATGAAAATACTTAAGAGTAACAACATGAAACCATAATTCTGAATACCCTCTGAAACAATTGGAAAAGAACCCTTCGAGCTGTAAAATCTGGCTCAGCTTTTTAAGTGCTTGACAAAACAAAAACAAAAAAGAAACCCAACCACTCATTTCAAATTTCAATCCTAGTAGACAGGTCACCATAATCTTTAACTGAGATTTGGTTGAAACTTGCAAGACTTGTTCCTAACTTTAATACATCTTCTTAATGTTGGAAACAGTCATAAGATGCTAATATCTATGATGGAGATTCATCTTTTACACTTACTTTCCCTTTTTAATGTGTTTTAAAACTTTACCATGGTATCGCCTTGCTTACAACCAGTGATCACCAAGCCTGTCTCATAAGAAAGATATGTTTCATTGCCAACTAAAAGTACTTTATTGGATTCTTAACAAATAGTTAGCCTCAATTTCTACAATTCTTATCTGCATAAGAAAAAAATGTTAAACAAAGGACTTCTTTGAGAAAGTTGAAACACAATAGTAGATTTCTCCCTCGATCATCCATAGGATTTATACAGTAACTTTCATCATCACCTTGCAGGAGAAAGCTGATAGGAGTTCGGAATGCGAAGGGGCGGAACAGTCATGAAGGTTTATTGAAGAACACATGCAGCCTCCCAGTGTGCACAAAACACCCAAGGACCAGACTGCAAAACCTAAAAGACCTTCTACAAAGAGAAAACGAGAACAATAATTGAAGAACAAAGGAGGAGTCACCTCATTGCTTGAGTAAAAAGGTTTACAACAATCTAATTTATAAGTGCAATGGAAGCTTGTACACATAGCTAGAAGATAAGTCTTACAACACAGCAAATAAGGATGTGACATAAGCTTACAAGTTTCAAAGCTTCTTTATTGGGACCCTAACACCCCACCATAAGCAAAATGTAGGGAAGAAATAAAGAAGAAAGAAAACAATGAAAGGTTCCCGGTAATGAGGCCCACTTAGTCACCCTGTGCAACCTCTCAAAAATGGAAAAAAGGAGAAAAACTCGTAGCAAAACACTCCGCCCCAAAAGAGAGTACATGAAAAAAATATAGGAGATGAAGAGAGGATGAAAAAGGAGCAGAATCTACAAATAACTCTAATTGCACCCCGGATGCGGGTGGCACGTCCAGATCGTGCGAGGACAGATCCTCCCATGCTCAGGCTGACGCCACCCTGCAACGCCAGCCCTAACATGATGCACAAACTCACTTTGTCAATCATTCATAACGGTGCTCTGCCACACCTGATCTCTTGACATACTTCATATCACAGGCAATCACACTTGGACTGTCCCTCACTGCATCTGCGCTCGTGCCACAGTCACTCAATGCATCTACGCTCGTGCCACAGGGCTTCAAAGGGCACTAAAGCTCCTCATTTAGCCATCTCATTGCTGCTTCAGCCAAGCTCAAGAGCCTTCGTTGTTATTCCCCTAGCCATCACTTCGCTGCTCCAGCTTCCCTCGCACATCTCCTCTGCCATTTCCCTTCCTGCTGTGCACTCCCCCTGTTGCGAACCCCTTGTCGCACGCCCTCTTGCTGCATGCTCCTCCCTCTGAGATCCTCCTTGCTGCGAGCCCCTCAGCTGAATGCCTCCTTGTTGCAAGCCCCTCCTCTTGTGCCTCTCCCTCCTGCACGTTATCCGCGGCAAGCTCCGCTGCTGCACACCCCCCTATTGTGCGCCCCCCCTTTGCACACCTCTGCTGTGCATATCCTTGCTCTTGGCCCGGCATCCATCTCTCTGCTCGATGCCCTCTTCATGGCCCTGCGACAACGTCAAAAGCCCATCAAGGGCAGCCATAGAGGTGCGTTCTCAGGGCGCTATCACCGCAGCCAAGACTATTAGCTAGAATCCATTAAAGGTTCCTCTTCAAGTAGCCACGAAAGGGAGGCTACTCATATGCCTGACTGCACCCAGGAAGAGATTGTCTTAACTTCGGAAAAGCCTAGGGGCAGAAGAGGCCCCAGAAAATCTACCATAGCGCACTCTGAGATGCCCAATCCTCAGAAAACAGAGCCGCTTCCTGTTCACGAGCCAGCGGAGGAGGAGACAGACGTTTGGATCATGGATTCGGATGGAGTCTGGACCAGAGATTTAGATGCAGAATACCCTGTTGCTCCTATCATCCACGCAACCCCTCCAAAGCCCCCGCGGGAACCTATCGCTGAGGAGGAGGCCATTGCACATGAATATGGATGCCTCATCGAGGAGGAGGACCTAGCAACAGAGGAAGATGAAGGAACACCATGACTGCGCAGTAGTATGGTTCATTTTTGTTTTGTGTCAACTCAAGACTTACTATAGCTATTTTCTTTTTATATGCGTTATAGAACATTTTGTAAAACTTGACTGTATGACTCTATTAAGGGGCTAGTTTTCTCCTAGGAGGCAGACCCAAACCTGCTTTATTTTGAAAACAACCAAGGCGGGGATTGGCTAAGCACCGCTTGCCCTCTCAACCCAATGCCTATGTAAGGTTCTTTTATGATCTAATAAAATTTAGCCTAACTTACAAAAAAAAAAAACTCTAATCCCAAATCTTACCTAGATCACAAAAACTGAAAGCTTATGAAGACATGAGATCCCTGCCAAAACGAAATGACCCGTGGCTCCCCCATGCCAGATCTCTTCTCAAACGCAGAACCAGAATTGTAACAAAATGTGTGGCTTTCACCAACACCCCGAACATCCCAAGATATTTGAGGAAATTAGGACCTATTTGCAAACGTAGATCTAAGTCTAACCATAGGATCACAAAGAAAACTCATCAAAACACCAGAGCTACAAAAAAAATGTGGCCTCCTACCCAAATCAGAAATAATCTAATCCCCGCTTACAATAGCTCTCAAAACAAACGAGAAGGAGCTTGCAGTCAAAAATCTGATACCATGTCAGTATGCAAAAAAAAAAACCCAAGGACCAGGCTGCAAAACCTAAAAGACCTTCTACAAAGAGAGAATGAGAACAATAATTGAAGAATGAAGGAAAAGTCACTTCATTGCGTGAGTAAAAAGGTTTACAACAGTCTAATTTATAAGCGCAATGGAAGCTTCTAGAGATAGCTAGAAGATAAATACTACAACACAGCAAATAAGGACATTGTGTAAGCTTACGAGCTCCAAAGCTTCTTTATTGGGACTCTAACACAGCCAAGGAGAGATTCAGATTGTAAACACTAGCTCATTCCTTATGTTGGACACATAATCCTTTGATATTTTTGTCCTTATAAATAAATTGTACATATTAGGAGAAATGGGAGAATATGAAAGATCAGCAGACCTCTTAGACAATGAAACCAAGGGTCACCTCATTGTATTGAATATAGTTTCACATTAATAGAATTGCATCCATGTTTGGAATTACACCTCTACCTGACATGGTATCAAACCAAAGTTATTTTAAACTCCAATATTCTCATTCTGATTTGAGCCCTGCCACTCTTCTTGTTGAAGAATGTAACTAGTGTCGGTCTTCATAATTGTACTTGAGTCATGATGTAATATATATATTTGTCAAAAGAATTTTTTTTTATTATTAAATTGACTTATTAAAGCATGGGTTTCATGCTTGGGTCAATAGTCAATAGGTCAAAGCACCAATTGAGTGCTCTAGCATTTTTGTTGAGTCAAAGTTGTTTTTGAGACCCTTCTTGGGCTCCTTAAGGTCAAGAAAGAAAATTATTTTATTTTCCTATTCCTCCCCCATCAAATCAGACTCTTCAACAATCTAAAAGTTGGCCTCCAACAAAATGACAAGTCAGCCTAGCCTTATATGAAGTCAGCCCCTTTCAAATTGCTCATGTCAGCTTATTAGTGGAGGCTCCAACGACTATTTATAGCAAGTAAACTCGTCCAGTTTGAAGTATGTCAAGAAAGTTCAAGTCTGTAATTTCACAGAGAAAGAAGGAAGTCGAAGTCTGAAAGAAGAAGTTTTTCATCTGCAGTTCGTACAAGAACATAGGGTTATGCGAGCACCTTAGAGGGAGGTCGGTCAACATCATTGCAGGGACCAAAAATATTAGTCACAGGCCGAGAACAGTTACAGAAAGGGAATCACAGTTGGCCGAGAATAGCAGGAGCAGAGTAAGCCGAAATTGCAGAAGAAAAGAAGAAGACCGAAACAATCGATGGCATGATGGGAAGCTGACCTGATGGGTGGAGGAATATCTGAGTCATGGTTCTGGTCTATCTCAACTTGATCTGATTCTACTGAAGGAAGAGTTTGACTGGGTTTTCCCCTAAATAGGGGTCTTTTCCCTGGCTGAGCACCTATATCTTGTGTTCCCTTGTGATTTTGTGTTTTGGCAATTGTCTTGATGATAATAATGTAATAACAAAGAAGAAGAAGAAATACCTGATCACAAGAAATTGTCAAGTAATAGAGAAATCGAATAATATAAGAAGCCCTAATAATGTTGCCCTAGAACATGGTATCAAAGCTAAGGTTAATGGCATAGGAGACAACTAGAAGATCACTGTTGGTTGCAAAACAAGAGTCTCAAGTCTAGCCCTCAAGACTGAGCTACCTAGAAGGAGGACAGAATTAAAATAGCTCAATTCTAGGCTTGTTTATAAGACAATATCTCATGATTAGGCTGCAGTCCAGAACTAGAAGACCGAAGTGATCAAGGGAGTCATGAAGCATCAGTTGGGGATCCGAGAAAGCTAAAAACCTTGAGCCTAGACCAGGCCAAGATCTCTGGATAGTAGAGCGAAGTTCTGTGCATGAAGTGTAGGGTCCAAACTGACCTCAGAAATCTGAAATTCAAGTCATCTTGGAGATCTGAACTTCCCAGGTTTTGTGGATAAATGAAATCAACAATTCCAAGGACCGTGCTGTGTAGAGAATGTCTAGACCCATTTAAAACTACAGTCGCCATTAACTTTGAAAGGAGCTGAGATCCCTGCGGAGAAGGACGAAGATCTGTGCATATATATAAGGGAAGGTCGAGCCTCCACAGTGTCATTATAACCGACCTAAAAGGATCAAAAGGAATCTCAATACCTATACTACTCTTATGAAACATTGAAGAGGATCTAGTCTACATCCTTTTGAAATTACATTGGGACCAACCTTTTTTTTTTGTCAAGAATAATCAAGGGAGAAGCTTATGCATCTCTGTCTATAACAGTGAAAAAGAGAAGTCTATTGGAGGACCTGTAGCAGCTTCTACATCTTACCCTAACTAGAGGATCTGTGGAATTGTATTTTCAAAAGGATCTTTGAAGACCCACTGAAAAAGACAACAAAAAGAAATTTTTGGTACATAGCCTATCATTGAAGAAAGGAAGAATTTGTTGAGCAAACTTAGTATCTTTGTCTCAAGAAAGGAAGCAGTCTTCAACAGTGAAAAGAACTTGTTCAGATTGTCTTGCACCAGCTTGTGGAAGGAGCCTTAAAGTCTTCAACAAATACAAGTATAAAAATTATGGCTAAATTCACAGGGAGCACTTCAAGGAAACCCTACAAGGTTTGTAAAGAAGTAAAGCAAGGTATGTAAGAAGTCCTCTTCATTAAAAGTACGATTATTTTGAAATTTTTGCTTGCTATTATTAACTCTCTCATGTCTAGGTTTTCGAATCATAAGGATTCTTGTTAGGGTGATTAATCTTTTGATTGAATCTACCCTCATCATATTATCTTTTGATACTTTGTTTATGAAACCTAACCTTTAGGGTTCACTGTAAAACCCCAACCTAAGCGTATGTCGATGAAACCCTAGTCTACTTAGGGTTTGTACCTATGTTGCATAAAACTTCTAAGAACCTGATGTTTCGAGATGTACCTGTACCCGAAACTCCGAAACTCTGCCGAAACTTGACTGAAACTTGACCATCATGTAATCATCTATGAGAGTTAATATAGACTTGGTTTTCCTTCTAAATTGTCATCTATGGGTCTTATGCCCTTTTATCTTGCAAGATAATGTGTTATTCACTTATTTATAAATTTATTTTTATATATATAAACGTATATGACGTTTCGGCCGACGTTTCCATTTTTGGGAGGTGACATTTCTAAATGTACCCGTTTCGGAAACTCTAAAACGTTTAGTCGCTTCGTGCAACTTAGGTTTGTACAATGAAATCCTTGCTTAGGATATGTTAACAATAATTTTGAAACCCTAGTCATCTTAGGGTTGTTAATAAAGAACCACTAAAGAAAAGTCTATTGTTGTAATGGTATTGTTATGACAAAGTCCTAGTCTTTTAGGGTTTGTTGTTGTTGTGTTTAAACCAAAACCTTAGATCATTAAGACTGTGATAAGTTATGGTTTGCTGCTACTAAGTCGGAACCCTAGATTCTTCGGGTTTAGTGAATTAGGATTTATAAGCAATACCCTTGGAATGAAACACTAAATGTATTATTCCGTTCAATCGAAACCCTACCTTGATCAAGATTGTTGTGTATCTATTGATGTTTGCTTCTAGGGTTTACCTAAGTAAGTATTAATATGAGTCTCCAGTATATGATGACGAAACCCTAAATATGCATATGCTAGTACGTTAACTTGATTGTCGATCTAGGGTATAGAACGAAACCCTGGTAGAGATTGATAACCTAGGACATGATGATATTCTTGATATAATAATGAAAATCTAGGGTCTACAATAAATCCTAGTATAGTATATCTTTTTGATAGTAATATTGAAGTCATAGATGCATAGTATTGTGATTGAATTATTATTATTTGATTGACTTAATGTTTTGGACAAAACCCTAGCAAGTCATTAAAGTCTAAAGTAGAAAAGGATGTAACTTTTGCTAATTATGAACCTAACTAGGTATAGGTATACAATGTCTTAAGTTTAAATGTTTTGATGTTGATAATGTTAACTTCATGCTCCTATATATGTGTGTATTTTGGTTGTACTTGCCATTAAAGTTTTGCAGGTACATGATCTTCAACATGTTGAGGGTGTTCGATGTGCATGATCAAGGAAGCTATAAGAATGATGATGATCAAGATGATCGTGAGAAAGAAATGAAACCTTGAAAGATTGTAAGTCTCTCCTATGTTATAAAGGAAGTAAGTTGTTGTATTGAGAGGGAGCTTGAATGAAAGAAAAAGGAGTATCTCCCTAGTTAAGAGGGAGGGCATAGCATGACAGTGATAGAAATTATGAAGTTGAAGAATGAATGAAAGTACGACAGATGGACTTGCAAACAAAAGACTTGATAAGTACTGAGACTGTATTTGGTGTTGTTGAAAGAAGAAAACTTATGACAAGATCTATTTGGATACCATGATGGTGATGCAAGTAGCATCAAAATGGTTAAAGACCTCGAAGGTTTGTGTTTACTTGTACATATATATTTGAAAGTTTATTACTGATTGGGGTTATGTTTTACAGAAAATCTCTCCCCGCTGCTCCCCGCTACTCCTGCTCCCCGCTGCTCCCCACTGCATTCCCGCAGCCATCCCAGCAACCTCCTCCCGTTGCCTCCTCGCAGCCCCTCTCTGCAACCCTTCCCCCGCAGTTCCCCGCAGCTCCTCTCCCCCCCCCCCCCCCCACCCCAGGCAGCCTACCACTGCTCTTCCCTGCAACCCCTCAGCCTCCCGTAGCTGCTCCTCCCGCAGCCACTGCTACTTCCCTACAGCCGGTACCTCCCTCTGCGCTCCCGCAACTGCATCCTGACGCTTCAACTTCCAATGGCAGGGATGACAAAGAGGAAGGAAAACAAGGACCCCGGGGGGCCCGAATTTCCTCCTTCCCCGAGTTTCAATGACAAGGGGGCACTCAAGTATCTCAAGCAGTGCCACAACGAGCCCGGAACTGTGTACAGCCCCACTGACATCGCAGTGGAAACCGACTTCATTTTCTGGACTTCCCAAATCAAGCAATTGCCGAGGAAAATGGAACTCCTTGAAGCGGAAAACTACAAACTTCGCTCCGAGATTAGCACCTTGTCCAACAAGATCGGGGTGGTCGAGGAAGATAACTCGTCCCTGAAGAATAAGCTACAAAAGTGCAGGGAACGTATCGCAGCATGCCCGCTGGATGAGGACTTACAGGCGGAAATTCAGGTTCTCAAGGATAAACAAGAAGAAATCAGATCACAACAGGTATCTTTCAAACAAGAAACAGAATCACATATAAGCTCATGGGTACAGGTGGTCAGAGGAAAAGAAAAGGCCCCACCCCTTACATCGGTAGAAGAGGTTGTGCAAGCCAAGCTTGTGGAGGAAAGGACCAGGCGAGCAAGAGAACTAAACCTTAACGTGAAGGGACTCCCCCCCCCTCCCCCACTACTTCATCGGACATACTAGAGCTAGGCAACAGGTACCTTCGTGACACACTTGACATACCCGATATAATGTTGGATAGGGCATGGTTAGGGCAGGACTCTACTCTTTTCCTCAAATTCCGTAACTCCATAGATAGGCTTCGGGTGCTTCGGGCAAAGCGGAAATTGTTCCCCTTTCCAGACAAGGTATTCCTGGATGAGGACCTCACAAGAACACAGGTAGTTGAACTTAAACAGGCCATAGAACAGGTTGCAGCAGCAAGACAGGCAGGAAAGTGCGCAGTCATCAGAGATCTTCGAGCGGTTATTCAAGACTTCTTCCCCCCCGGATGGGTCCCTCGAACCGGTATCTCTAAATGACAGACCCGAGCGGAGAGGAGACGGGGCACGAGTATTTCGGTCCACTACTGGAATGGAAATGTCTCTTTCTGGTCATCCCCTGGCCTACTTCATGACGCCCTCACTTCAGCAAACATCCTACTTGTTACCAAAACACACGCGAGCCCTGTCCCCCCTCTCCCTGACATCACAGGATACCAATGGACCTCAGCTTGCAAACGGGAGACACAGAGTTCTGGAGGAGTCAAAGGTTCTGGAGGAGTAGCATGCCTCACCAAAGATGATCTCAGAAACAGAATGTCTGTTGTGGCGACCGATGATCACGCCAGATTCATGTGGATTCAAATCAGAGCCAGCATCTCCCTTCTTAGAGACATTTACATTGCGGTGTGTTACTTTCCCCCCATCTCGTCACCCTTTGCTATCCATAGCAGTGACGGTGACCCCTTCACAGACTTGTACTCTGACATTACCAAATACTCAGTAGTGGGAGACATCATTCTCATGGGGGACATTAATGCCCGAACTAGAGACCTCCAGATACCCATTCATGATCGTACATAGGACATGTTCTGCACTCGAGGGGTCGATCCGACTTCGATGAGCATGCACCGGACATCAGAGGATAGCTTGGGCCCCACCACAGCCTACAGGAAACACCTTCTGCAGATGGGAGACTCTCACGAGTTGATAATCCTGAACAGCCCCCCTTGCTTTCCATCCTCCCACTTCTTTACTTGCCGACCACATGGAGAGGGGGTGTGGGCGAGTGTGGTAGACTACGCCCTTGCCAGCCCGGATCTCCTCCCACACATCAAAAACTTTTCCATCACACCTATCCCCCTAGCTAATCATGCACTTCTCTCACTTTCACTTTAGTTTGACATCCCTCGCACATCCCCCCCCATCCCGCACAACCCACCCCGCACCCTCTTCCAGTTCGTGGAAGGCGACCCTAACGTCTTCTCCTCTACCCTCAAGCACGCACTTCCACCTGAAGCCCAGTTCGCCTCTCTTGAATCCATCAATGACAAATACCGATGCCTCTCATCTGCAATCTGGGAGGCTGGGCTCCAGTCCTTCCCTTCCTCCACTCGCTCCGCTGCCGCCCCCCGCCCCCCCCCAAAACCAGGAGGATGTCCTATGAATAAGTGGTATGACCACGAGTGCAAATCTCTGCACCAGGATCTCCGACACGCCTTCAGACATTCCCTATCGTCATACCCTAGCATCCGCTCTACCTACCGCCGCCTCCTTCGCCACAAGAAACGTCATTTTATTTCACACAAGAGACGGATTCTTTCTGATCTTCTTCTCCATTCCCCTAAATAATTATGGGGCACCATTCTTTCCAGGAGATCTCCCACCCCCACCGACCTTGACCCCACCTCCATGTTCTCCCACACTTCCAGGTTGTATGACATCCCTGGGCAACCCCCCATTCAGGCTGTTTCCCCCCAGCTACCTGTCACTTCTTCTCCGACAAAGATATCAGAGAGGCAATCTGGGCATTGAACAGCAGCAAAGCCGCAGACGAAGAAGGCTTCCAGGCAGAATTCTTCAAACTTGGGCTCTGTCCTCTGGTTGGTTATCTAGCGGATCTCTTCAACCATGTCATTCGAGATGGCTTCCCTAAGGGATGGTCCCACCACATCATCTACCCCATCCATAAGGTAGGATCTACCTCCGACCCGAACAATTACAGAATGATCATGGTCGGGCACACATTCTCCAAGTTGTATGCTACTTCCCTCCACATGGAACTCTCCAGCTTCCTAGAGCAGAGACATCTCAGGGCCAGGGGCCAAGCTGGTTTCAGACCGGACCATCAAACCACCGACCATATCTTCACTCTTCGAGCGACGATCGAGGAGGCCCTGCATCGGTCCTCCAAGGTGTACTGCTGCTTTGTGGATTTCAGGAAGGCCTTCGATTCGGTCCCGAGAGAGGACCTTTTTGAGAGACTGAGAGAGATTGGCATCTCTTCAACTCTTCTGACTGCCATTGTGCACCTCTACGAGTCAGTTCTTGGCCGTCTCCGCACAGTTGGAGAGATGTCAGAGTTCATCCGGAGCACTATTGGAGTCAAGCAGGGGTGCCCCCTTTCCCCCACTCTCTTCGAGATCTACATTGATGAGCTGGAATCTTTCCTCCGAGAGCATATCCAGGAATCCGATGGGTGCCTTCTCCACCATGTCTTGATCTCCATCCTACTTTTTGCCGATGATATTGCTCTCCTAGCCTCCACCCTAGAAGGCTTACAGAGACAGTTGGATGCCCTTGCAGCCTTTTGTGATCTTCGGTACCTGACGGTGAACCTAAGCAAAACCAAAGTCATAATTTTCAATGGGGTGAAGAAGACCTCAAGTTTCTGCTTCCTATTCAAGGGAGAAGAAATCGAGGTCATCAGCTATTACACTTACTTGGGAGTGCAGTTTACAGGTCCCCATTTCAGCCTTCGGCCGGCCCTTCAGCCCAGGATAAACAAAGGATATGGCTCCCTGGCCCTTCTTGAGAGACGGTGCTTCCGTCACCCCTTCCAGGACATTTCATCCAAGATGAACATCATGGATACATTGATCTGCCCCACCGTGCTTTATGGATCAGAGGTTTGGGGCCCCTCATTACTGGAGTCAAATTGGGCCTCGGCAGAGCGAGTCCAGACCCTTCTCTTGCGCCGCTTCATCCGGTGCAAGCAGACAGTCCCTCAAAACATCATCCTAGCAGAGTTTGGAGCTAAGCCCTTCTACTTGGAGGCAATCTTCAGGATAGTCTCCTTTCTTCATCAGATCCGTGGACTGGCAAACACGAGGGAGGGTCGAGACAGGTACCCATACTTGGCGTATTGCTCCTCAGAGAACATCGCTCATACACAGACAGGCCGCACCAAATACTGGTTCACCGGGGTGACAGAACTCCTTGGTCTTACAGGTATCCAGATGGATCATCTCCCCCCATTCCAGTATTCACTGAATGCTCTGGGGCACCTTCTACCAAACCAGCAAGAACTCAACAAAATCATGAGGGAGGAAATCTACAGGCAGTACATTCAGACTACATGGGTCAATCCTTCGGGCGGACTGCGCCCAAAGATGGCCTTCTACGCTGAGCACCTTCTGGAGATCAGAGATGGACTCATTGTTCGACCCCCCTATACCCTCCAGCATTGGATGCATTCTATCAGGATCCCTCTCGGGCAGCTCAGGGTTGGATCGCACAAGCTTCGAGTTGAGACAGACCATCATATTGACAGGACGGAGAGGATCTGTCAACTTTGTCACTTACAGGAGGTGGAGACTGAGTCACACTTCATCTTCAAATGCCCGATCTACTATGAGATCCGAGGGTGTTTTCATTGCCTATTCAGGGGCCCCCAGAGCCTAGCCAGCTTCCTTAAATACACTGACCAGAGATGCCTGGCACTTTACCTTCAGGAGACCTTCAAGCACCACTCGATTCTACTCCAGCCTCTGTCTGTCTCGACCTCCACACAGAGGATCACAGATTTCTTCAGAGCACTCCCAGCACCGCGGGGCACCAAGAGAACCACCGATCGGTCCATAGACCTTGATTCCAGAGCAGTGCAGATCTGGGGGTCTCGTCCCACTAGACCCCATCAACGATCCAGGACCAGACCCCCCTCCAAGGTACGCCCTAAATCCTCCAAACAGCAACTGCAACGGTCTAGTTCCTCCTCAGGGCAATAGACATTGAAAAGTTTCCTTCAATCCTCTTCTATCGGCCTCGGATGCTAGGAAAAGGAGTCTCCCTCCCCCCCCTTCAGGAGGCTCCTCTTTCTCCTCCAGGACTTCTTCATCACAACTCATTGTCAAGATACTTTAGTCACCTAGCTTTTACTTTACATTTGCACTCTTTGTAGTTTGTATTTCCTACTTTTATAAAGGAAGGGGACCGTTTAGTCCATCGGCTAGGCATGTTGTAATCATTGTAACCGGCAATCCCATTGACCTTTTTGTGGTCATTCATTGGACATTAATAAAATTATCCTTATCCTTATCTCCTCTAGAAGATTGAACACTTTGGAAGCATGCTTGGACAAATGAATATATCTGGTTTAGTTTACAAGGAGATTTGAAGCATCTTATGGCAAGATGCTTGGGAGGACAACTAGTCGGCCTATGTGTTGAAGTCTAGTTCCCGAAGAGGGAGGGTGGCATTGGTCATGGAGCTCCAAGCTTCGATACGCACCTAGATCCTTGGGTTGATGGTTAGCAAGTAAGCCTGATGGTACCTAGAGTGGCTAAAAGCTTGAGTTCGTCTTCGTCCCACCCAGATAGAATATCCTGGTCAGGTTTCTAGTCTGTAGCATTGTGTGTGCTCGAACTCTTGGTAGTTCATTTCATTTTGAGATCTTCCATGTACCTTCATATGTATGTAATTATGAATACCTCCCTAGTTAAGAGGGAGTGTTAAAAGTTGTAACTAGTGACGCTCTTCATAATTGTATTTGAGTCATGTTGTAATATATATATTTGTCAAAAGAATTTCTTTTATTATTAAATTGACTTATTAAAGCATGGGTTTCGTGCTTGGGTCAATAATCAATAGGTCAAAGCAACAATTGAGTGCTCTAGGATTTTTATTGAGTCACAGTTATTTTTTAGACCCTTCTTCGTCTCTTTAACGTCAAGAAAGAAAATTATTTTATTGTCCTACTCCCCTATCAAGTTAGCCTCCAACAAAATGACAAGTTGACCCCTTTCTAATTGCTCATGTTGGCTTATTAGTGGAGGCTCCAACGACTATTTATAGCAAGCAAACTCGTCCAATTTGAAGTGTGTCCAGAAACTTCAAATCTTTAATTTCGCAGAGAAAGGAGGTCAAGGTCTATAAAGGAAGTTTTTCATCTGCAGTTCGTACAAGAACATAAGGTTATGAGAGCACCTTAGAGGGAGGTTTGTCAACATCATTTCAGGGACAAAAAATATTAGTCACGGGCCGAGAATAGTTGCAGAAAGGGAATCACAATAAGTCGAGAATTGCAGGAACGGAGAAAGCCAAAATTACAGAAGAAAGGAAGACTGCAACTTTGAATGGCACGATGGGAGGTTGACCTAATGGGTGAAGGAATATCTGATTCATGGTTCTGGTCTATCTCAACTTGATCTGATTCCACTGAAGGAAGAGTTTGACTGGGTTTTCCCCTATATAGGGGTTTTATCCCTAGTTGAGTGCCCATATCTTGTATTCCCTCGTGTTTTTGTGTTTTGGCAATTGTCTTGATGAAAATTTGTAATAACAAAGAAGAAGAAGAAATACCTAATCACAAGAAATTGTCAAGTAATAGAGAAATCGAATAATATAATAAGCCCTAATAATGTTGCCCTAGATTTCTCAACAATTCTATCCCCTGTAGATTGTCCCCTCTTTCAAATTTGACGTTACCCTCCTTGTCAGCCACTGAGATTTCTATGGGTTGTGTCCTTGTGCCATTCTGAACCCTAATTCCTAGTCTCTATTTGTCTACTCCTGTGACTAGCAAACGCTTGTGCCTATGAAATGTTGAGATTTTGTATAGTTGGTGTAGCATCGGGTGTGCTCTAGCCCTGAAATTTTGTGGAGGGGCTAGGACACACTTGAACTCCAAAACCCAGAAAGTGTTTTGAGAAATTTCAGTTGGTGTTCAAGTTATTCAAATAATTAATTATTTTAATGTATTTCCTAAGTCTAACCTTAGGAAAATTAAATAATTAAAGTGAATTAATTAACACATATGTTGAAATGTTCTAAAAGACACGGATCAAGCAGTCTTTTAATCTCAGTCGTTAATGAATGTTTCAATCTCGACCGTTGATGAGATGAATGGAAAAGTATAAGAGAAAGGCTTGAGGGTCAGTTGGAGACACACACACACAGGTAGAGCTGAGAAATAGATCTGGAATTCTAGGGCAGAATTTGATAAGAATTTTCTGAGGAATTTTCTGCAGCGAGGGGTAGTATTGGCTGAGGGGATGATCTGATCCCGGATAAACAAGGACAACGCAGAGAAGCAGAGAACAGCAACAGTAGCTACGCAGCCACTACACAAGACAGCGCAGAGGCTCCAAAGGGCTTCAGAAATTACGCAGAGGGTATCCAAGGCCAGCGTAAGGCCTGTGTCACCCTCTCAGGGGTTACACAGTCCCTCTCTTGGCAACGCAGTGGCACTCTGAGGCTAGCAGAGCTGACGTTCTGGCTTCAGGGGCAGCGTTGGGGTTTTTAGGGCTAGATCCGGGCTATCTTGTAAACCCCATTTGAGGGTGTGGATCAATCAGATATTTGGTCTTAGAACATCTGGTTAGCTGCAAATTTCTTTTATTCTCTGTCGGGTTTTCCAAATCTGGAACCCAGATTTACTGTACTCAGAATCTACTTAATAAAATAAACCCTCATATATGTTGCACTGGTTTTCCTGCTTTGGGTCTTTCTGGGGACTTATGTCCAAAAATCCTTGTGTCACTTTGTTGAATGAGCATAGTATTCAATAAATGATCTGCATGTGTAGATTGTTAGTTGTGTTTACTTTTGTGTTTTCTGAATCTAATTTCTAGAAATAACTTGCATAATTTAAATGAAGTAGGAGAAGGAAACCATGATACTGCAGTAGATTTCTCACATGGTATCAGAGCAATAGCAGATCAAGCTGAATCTCCAACAATTAGCTGGAGAAAATTTTCTCTGCAGGGAGGCAGTAGAAGCAACAGATCCGGAAAGGGCAACTTGACAGCAGAAAAACGCGGATCCAAGAAAGGACAGCATTGTAGCTGCAGAAGGCCATTAGGCTTACGCAGAGCCTTCCCAAGCCAGTGTAAGGACTGCGTCACCCAGTCTGGGGTTACGCAGTCCACTTGTGAGCATTGTTGAGGCTATGTTGGGCCAGTCAATGAGACGTCGTCCAGTGATTTATTCAACTGCAAAAAAGTTTTGCCAAGATCCGGAAGCAGTGCTTCAGATCTTCAGCAGTGCTAATGTGGTAGAGATTTTTCAGGTGCAGAATAGTGCCTAGCTAAGTCAACAAAGGCAGGAGGAAGATAGCTACTCGGCAAATCTGAGCCAAACAAATCTGAGTTTCGACTAGGAGGGTGATCAGAGAGTATTGTTCGATTGTGTTTGGGTGGAAGATTTCCAAGAAGGAAAACCGTTTTCAGAAAAAACAGTTACTAAAGGGTTTCTAGTCAGATCTAGAGTTTTTGTAACCACAGAAAGAGGGAGAAAGAGTATTGTTTCTTGTCAGATCTAAAAGGCTTCTCATGGACTGAGAGACCAAGACAAGCTGGACAGTGTGTCCAACTTTGTCATTTGGAAGGCATGGATCCTATCAATCCTGGATGAGAATGGCATCAAGGACCATGCAACGAGTGTCCTAGTTGTGCCTGCAGATTCTGATCCTCTAAAGAAATTCAAGGAGAATCAAGCGCGGACTAAGCGTTTGATCATGGACGAAGTAAAGGATTATGTTGTACCACATATTGCTGAAAAGAACACAACAAATGACATGTGGGTCGCTCTAGAAGTGATGTATCAAGGAAGCTTCGTCCAGCGGAAGATGCTCTTGGAGAATCAGATGAGGCTCTTCCAGATCATAAGGGTGAGGAAATAGATCCTTTCCTTTTCCAACTTCAGACCATCCGAGACCAACTAGTTGACATAGGTGCAACTCCAGATGAAGGGCTCTTAGTGAGGACTGCCTTAAATGTAGTCTCCGAGGAATGGGAAACATTTGTCCAAAGTATATTGGGCAGAGCAGCGTTACCTTCCTGGGAAGACATGTGGGCTATCCTCCGCCAAGAGGAGATCAGGAGAATCACCAAGAAGAAGAATGTCAGTGGTGGGAATGTCAGAGTGAAGAAATAAGGGGAAGATGATGCGGCCCTTGCATCAAAGGAAAGAAAAGATGTAGGGAAGAAGAAGAGGGACCTTTCCAAGGTTCGGTTCTTTAACTGTGGTGAACTTGGACACTTCGCCAACACTTGTCCTAAGAAGAAGGACAAAGGAGCTTTTGATTTCAAAGGCTGCAGCAGCAAAGGATGATGATTTTGATGATGATGCAGCCATGACTGCTCATATGCCTCGAGAGAAGAGGTCGGGTGACATGGATCTGTAGAGCATCTACAGATGGTGGCGGGATCCTTGAGTCAGCCCTACTCTTGGATCACATGTGAGCTACGGGAGCCTTAAGACGATAGCAGGATGAGTCGGGAGATGGTTGCAGAAGGTCACATTGAAGCAGGAGGGGGAGATGAAGAGCTGAAGAGGGAGCAGCATAATGCAGAGGCAACAGTAGCGCAAAGGGGTTGATGGGACTTCAGCAGCACAAAGAGGTTGTGCTCACGCAGTGCAGTGTTGCAGCATAACAGTGCCTCCAGGTGGACAGCGTAAATCAGCATCCAGAGAGCTTCAGTGATGAAAGGCAACTTGACTTATCTGTCAAACAGTTGGGCAAGAGTTCTTCAGTTGCTTACTTTTCGGCAACTGAGTTGCAGTGCAGCAGTTAGCAGTGGCAGTGCTATGAGCGGCATGATGCAGCAATTTGAGAGGGAGTTGCAGTACAAATGTGGCAGTGCCAGTGCCAGTGGCATGGACAGCGGTGTAGTAAATGGTGGGCAACAAGCCAAGCATAAGCAGCACAGAATCCAACTTCAAGGTCTTGTAGTGCATTGTGTGGATGCATTGCTAGAGCACACTCTGTGCTAACAAGGAGTGTTGAGATTTTGTATAGTTGGTGTAGCATCGAGTGTGCTCTAGCTCTAAAATTTTGTGGTGGGGCTAGGACACACTTGAACTCCAAAACCCAGAAAGTGTTTTGAGAAATTTCAATTGGTGTTCAAGTTATTCAAATAATTAATTATTTTAATATATTTCCTAAGTCTAAACTTAGGAAAATTAAATAATTAAAGTGAATTAATTAACACAAGTGCTGAAATGTTCTTAAAGACACGGATCAAGCAGTCTTTTAATCGCAGTCATTGATGAGTGTTTTATCTCGTCCGTTGATGAGATGAATGGAAAAGTATAAGAGAAAGGCTTGAGGGTCAGTTGGAGACACACACACAGAGGCAGAGCTGAGAAATAGATCTTGAATTCTAGGGCAGGGTTTGCTAAGAATTTCCGGAGGAATTTTCTACAGCGAGGAGTAGTATTCGCTGAGGGGATGATCTAATCCCGAAGCCAAGAGTCAGTAAGAGGCAGAGGAGCAGCAAACAAGGACAGCGTAGAGAAGCAGAGAGCAGCAATAGCAACTGCGCAGGACAGCGCAGAGGCTCCAGAGGGCTTTAGAAATTACGCGGAGGGTCTCCAGGGCCAGCGTATGGCCTGCGTCACCCTCTCAGGGGTTACGCAGTTTTTCTCTTGGCAACGCAGTGGCACTCTAAGGCTAGCAAGACTGACGTTGAGGCTTCAGGGGCAACGGTGGGGTTTCTAGGGCCAAATCCGGGCTAAGTCTTGTAAATCCCATTTGAGGGTGTGGATTAGTCAGATATTTGGTCTTAGAACATCAGGTTAGCCGCAGATTTCTTTTATTCTCTGTCGGGTTTTCCAGATCTGAAACCCAGATTTACTGTAATCAGAATCTACTTAATAAAATAAACCCTTATATCTGTTGCACCGATTTTCCCACTTTGGGTTTTTCCGGGGACTTATGTCCAAAAATCCATGTGTCACTTTGTTGAATGAGAGTAGTATTCAGTAAATGATCTGCATGTGTAGAATGTTAGTTGTGTTTACTTCGGTGTTTTCTGAATCTAATTTATGGAAATAACTTGCATGATTTAAATTAAGTAGGAGAAGTAAACCATGATACTGCAGTAGATTTCTCACACGAACTTATGGGGCATGGAGTGTCACATTTTGCAGCTAATAGAGTTTTTCCAAGCCTTGAATGGAAGTACTTGTATTGAGGGTTTGAAGAGATATTTAATATTTATTTTAGATTTTTTTTACCAGATATTATGTTATTGTAGAAACCTCGACACAAAGAGATTGTTGAAGATGCTCTCTCTCAATTTCCATAGTTGGTGTGGTACTAACTAGTAAGGAGAACTATCATGAATGGTTGGAGAAGATCAAGAGCACATTGATCTACAATGATCTGTGGGATGGTATTTGTTAGGAAGAACCCATTAAAGAAGCTGAAAATGAGTTCGAATCAAAGGTGCAACAAATGTCGACAGGATTTTTCAAGCCTACATCTTCCAAACAACTTGCCATCTGGATGAACAAAGACAAGAAATCATATGCCCTCAGTATTGCTACCGTAAGTGAAGAGGTGAGTTGTCACACTGCTTCAATCAATGATGCTTATGGTGCTTTGAAGAAGTTGAAAGATATGTACGATTCTCACTCAACTTTAACTCATATAATTGTTGGTAAGACTCTTCAACCTCAAGTTGAAGGATCAAGATCCTATGGCTCTAGCATCAGAGATCAAAGCCATCATGCATGACATAGATGTCATTGGAGTAAGGATAGATTTTCCCCTCAAAGCCTTCATCCAGAATCTCTACCATCTTGTATCCTTGCAAGCTAGTGATCAAGTGAAGTCCATCACATTAGTCTCTTTAGTGGAAGAAGTTACAAAACATGAGATAGCTTTTGGAAAGAAGAAAGCAACACGAGCCACTCATGAGTGTGTGTGCCTTGCTCAGAATGGGAAGAATCAATCACATGATTCTTCCAGAGGAGAAAGAAGTAAAAGAGGGTTAGGAAGAAATAACTTTAAATGCAGGAGGTGTTGATGTTTACAGCTCAGGCACAACATATGTCCGTACGGATGTTCCTTAAGAACATCAGGGCCCCTACGAGTTGACGATACTCAACTATTTATCCTCTCGTACAAAGCCCTGGGGGCTTGCTTCAACCCATAGAGGGATTTCTTCAACCTGCAAACATGGTTGTCTCGATCCTGGACTTCGAACCCCAGAGGTTGCTCCACATACACCTCTTCCTTTATCGCACCATGCAGAAAGGCGGTCTTCACATCCATCTAATGAAGATTCCATCCTTGCGTCGCAGCAAGGGTAATAATAGATCACAGGTGCAAACATAATCAATGCGTTCCTAGAGAGAAGTCTCAGGCAACACATCTTGCCTTGTACTTTTAAGCACTCCCATCAGATCCATGCTTGATCTTATAGAGCCATATTGAGGTGATAACAACTTTGTCCTCTGGTCTCGGTACCATATCCCAAACATCATCCTTCATATAGCATCCTTCCTGATTTGATGCTTTATGGCTTCTTCACATAGTACTCATGGCTACTAGATACCCTTGGTATCTATCTGGCTTCTTGCTTTCCCAGAATGTCCCCCTTTGGGGTCATATGACTCGGCATCTTTGAGAGTGTCTCAGAGCCAAGAGGGTCTCTTCTTATTTCTTCCAGCAATGTTATTTGCTCAGGAGCATATACTGTTGAGGTCTCCCTCTTAATGCCAACTCCTCTGCAAAGGTGCCATTATGAGTCCTTGGATTCTTGATCTTCTTCTTCAAGAAATATACCCAGAGTGCATTAACCGCTAGACATCAGATTGTGATACTTGAGGGAAAAAAAAAGAAAGTCCCCTTTGCGGCACAACTTTGATATACGCCTTCATGATTATTTTGAATTTGGGCATCCCAGACACCAACTCGGAATGGGCTTTGTAATCAGGGGCCTAAATATTACTCACCCACTGTCAAGGCCATTCAAGAATCATAGCCATATACTGCCATATGTCTGTCATACATCTTGACAGGTATCATATCTTGTCATATCATGGATGCCATAGTATTATTTATCACAGCCATACAGAATAGAAGATATCAAACTTCATGGTTATATATATTTCATATACCTCTGAAGATATCACAGATCAAGATCATATAGATTCTGCCATATGTCATTGTCCATATCTTCCTACACATCAAGAACAAATAAAAATGACTTACTTGCAAAATATGCTCTCCACTTACGTTCCTTTGGCCTTTGTTCTTGATGTACCAGGCAGATCTCACAGAGAATATTGCTACTTCAAACTCTGCCTCAGCTATTCGCAAGGTCCTCCACTGCTTCAGATACACTTGCACAATCAGCTCTTCAATCTCCCTTCTAACAGTGGATTGCTTCTCCAATACTCACCTCTTCCTTTGCAGCACTTCTTCAATAAGTATTTATTTTGGGTACAATCCATATTGATATTCTGCAGACCATATAGGTTACTGAAGGTTGGCATTCCCGTCAACATAAGCCATAAAGGATCATACTTATCCTTCCAAGTTTCAGGTCTAAGTGACAGGGATACATTGCATCCCTTATTTGCAAAGGATCTCGACCTGCATGATTTTGGTTCCTTACTGCAAAGAATAGCTCCTAATTTAAAATGCAAATATATAAGAGCGGAAAGGAGAGGTGACACCTGGTATCAAATAGTAGCTCCATTATGATCCCAAAAACCCATAAGAGAGATGCTCTTCAACAGAGGCAATGCGCTTCCATATACATTCCAAGCATGTCCAATGAGAAGAATGAAGAACAACATCTATATATATTAGTCATATGATAGGAATTTCGTTACAATACTACTGCAAACACCCAACGCGCATGAAATGAGCCTCTCTCACGTCCAACAGCACAACGCAACTCGAAATATATACTCAATCCAGCTACCCATACGCAACCTACAATGATGAAGACTTCATCCAGCAGATCGTATGATGGATTTCAAACTGTATAAACACAACAATACACTAGCAACCACAGGGATATGGAATGGCTCGTTCCCTTCTTCAAGATGACATCTCTGCTCTCAATTAGAATTTCCCTCTAGCTAGTGCGATTACTTATAGCCAAACATGAAATGAGTGCAGATCTATTTTGATGAGAAACTCGGCCTTAGGTGTTGATGAAAAACGATTTTCCCTTGACTGTGAGCTCAACCTCTTTAAAACAGACTTCAATCCGGTGAAAAAGGGTGCCAAATTTAGTTTCAGTTCTTCAATTCATTGCTTGAAGGTATCATGAAATTCCTCTGCAATACAATCCTCTGCCTGACCGATGCGGTCTCTACAAAATTCGGTCTTGGAGGTATTGACTCGTACAGCCACCGTGAGGTAGAATTCTGCTAGAGGATCTGACGGTGGATACACAGCGTCTCCTTGGCATCATTTATTAATCCTCAGGAACCAGATCATGCCATCATTCAACCAACAAGCGGATTGTTCCTCTGCATATTTTCATCACATTGTCCAAAGAAGCTCAGCAATTAATCTTTCCTTTAACCGCACTGATAACTGATGCACCCATTGATGCTCGATATATCTCCTACGACCGTAGAACTGTGATAGTCGCTACAACGCCCTGTATATATATATAAATTACCTCATTTGCATACATGGGTCACGCTTCAATGGTGCCACCAAATAATAAATGCCACATACAGGAAATGATCACCACAATAAGAAGTACGATCTACTGGGAAGGAAGAAAATTTATTCAAACAAGAAGCTCTCGGCCCTCCAAATAAAATGATGCCCTCGGCCTCAGTAAATTTGCTATCAGTCTCCACTGAAAATCTGTCGTCCTAATAAAAGATATACTCGGCTCCGGCTTGTGTGAATCCGCTATAAATACAACAAGAGCTAGGCCTCTGATAACCTATTCTTTTACTGAGGGGTTCATGCTTCACAGATGCAAGTTTCTCAACGGCTAGGCTTCTTCCTTCGATTGTGGAATGCACTCAGCAATCCCAGAAATTGACCATCTTCTTGAAACCCTCGGCCACATGCCCAATAAACTCGGATCTTAAGACAACCGTTGTCTCCTGCAGCACACAACCTTCACTACAGGAATGTCCACGTTATCCTAAGGCTCCATCTAGCTGCGGCTAGGCTCCTTTTTCCAACAGCTCGGCCCCCTGAAAACAATCCTTATCTTACTACCCTAGATTCTCCACTAGATGGGCTTTGTCTTCTCCTAGCTCTAATACCATGTTAAATTCTGAAGATGTTCTATGCTAGATGCAAATACTTTAAACTTCTAGGGCTCAATGAAAGTAAGATGCAGATAGAACATACCAAAAGAACGATGGAAGACAAGCCAAAAACAGAGATAGAGAATGGTGGCATTACGGCGGTCAGCAGAATGCTTCAACCAGCAAAGTCTTCATAAGGTCAGCCTCCCACATGTGTCACACAACCCCAACATGTTTCATCAATAATACTCCACCAAGATGCTACACCAAGAAGCCCTAAACGCAGAATCAAGAACGCTCCTCCATCACCATCCAAGAGAAGAAAATGCCTCACAAAAATGTGTGTGTTAAATGAACTCCAAGTCTCTCCAATATATAGGCATATGTGGGGGTGTGTGACACGTCTCTTATGCATGCGGGATAAAACAAGTTGACCTTGCACATGTGGAATAAATTCAAAATACATGTTCTTCTCATCCGATCAAGATGATCTTTAGATCGATCTTGCACCTCTCCGAAAGAGGAATCCAATAAAAATATTGGCATCATCATCTGAGCATCACAACATGGAGTTTGGACCTAGTTGTCCAAAATTAACAATATGACATGACTTCATAACATCGAGTGTCAGCATATAAATATATGTACCTCATCTCCTTTTCTTTGGAGTCATCCTACCGCAATTTTACCTAGAATGAAGAATTTAATTCCTTTGACCTGCTTCATCAATATGTCATCATATCCTAATCCCAGGATTCTGTAAGGTAGAATTCCTGATGAAACCTTTTGCTTTTTTCCTAACTAGTGAATCGAAAGAGGACTCCATTAGAAAATGTCAGCACATGTTTCCATAGATGACCCTTGATCTAGATGACTATCTTTCATCAATGTTGTTATTAATGAGGTTCCCAGGAGCCACTTCTTTCATAGCATAGTTATATTGCAAACAATATCCTATGACAAGTGCTCCTTCCATGCTTCTATCATGATGTTATTGGAGAAATGCATTAGTGTACAATGCTTCCTAACATCCTAACATACTATTCTACAACCGACAGAAACCTCTTAAAGAGGAAGATCATCTTAATCATAGTAGAGATATTCTGCTTCTTCTTTCTTAGATTTCTTTGCATCAAGTTCTTCCCTTTCTTCTGTCACATGGGCTTCTTCCTTTTTCCTCTAGTCCTTTCCAGATTTAGAACAATCCCTTTTATAATGCCCAAGTTCATTGCATCCAAAGCATCGTACTTTGTCCATATTTCTCCTTTTATTCTGAGGAACAAATTTACCAAATCTTCCTTTCTTCCTGGACATGGCTACAAAGGCTGGATTTTCTTCCCTTGGTCCTATATAAACTTTTTCTTTTAACCTAGTCTCTTATATTTTACATAAAGACCATAGATCCTAGAATGGTGTTGTTTCTTTCTTCCCATATAAGCTTGAAGTGAAGTTACCCCATTCTTTTGGTAGAGCATTCAACGCCACTGTAGTCATTTCACTAGCAAACATTACTTCTCCCAATTCCTGCAGTTGGTCTCGTATTTCAGAAATCCTCATAAAATATGAAGTGATTCCTTCCTCTTGACAATTTCATTTTGTATAGTTCTTGTCTCAAAGAGATTACTTCTCCTGCAGTACTTACAGAGAATAGCTCCACCAGCTTTTCATATATTTCTTTTGCAATTTCTAGTTTTGATATATAGGGTATGAGTGAGTCCTTAATGGATTCTATGAGAATCCTCTGGGCTCTTATTTCTCCCTTGTTAATTTCTAAAGATGTTCTATGTTAGATGCAAAATTACTTTAATCTTCTAGGACCCAAATAGCAATCACATGAAAGTAAGATGTTGATAGAACATACCGATAGATCGATGGAAGACAAGCCAATAAAAACAGAGATGAAGAATGGTGTCGTTATGGCGATCATCAGGATGCTTCAACCAACAAAGTCTCCATTAGGTCAGCCAACCCAATGTGTCACACAACCCCAAGACTGCTCATCAAAAACGCTGCACCAAGAGAAGCCCTAATCGTATCACCATGAGAAGCCCTAATCGCAACACCATCCGTGAGAGAAGAGAATGCCTCCAAAAACGTGTGTGTAGAAATGAACTCCAAGTCTCTCCAATATATAGTCATCTTTGGAGGTGTGTGACACATCTCTTATGCATGTGGGATAAATCTGGCCAACCTTGCACATGTGGAATAAAATCAAAATACATGTTCTGCTCATCCGATCAAGATGACCTTTAGATCAATCTTACACCTCTCCGAAAGAGGAATCCAATAAAAATATTAGCATCATCATCTGAGTAGTACAACATGGATTTTGGACCTAGTTGTCCAACATTAACACTCCCTCTCAACTAGGGAGAACTCCATCCACCAGTGCCACCCAAACATCGTGCGTCATCCCACCGTAACTTGCTTCGCTGGCTTCTTTATTTCAAAGCAGTGAGTCACAAGGACATCACTCCCAGCTGACCCGAAGTCAGCTCAAAGTTTCGAAACCTCTATAGGACTCAAAGGAATCACATATACTAACCCGAAGTTAGTTTAACTAACCCGAAGTCAGTTGGAGGTCCAAAACCTCACTTGGACTCAAAAGAGTCATGTACTAACCCGAAGTTAGTTTAACTGACTCAAAGTCAGTTGGAGGTCTGAAACCTCACTAGACTTGATCCCAGATCAAGTGGTTGGACACGTGCCATCCTAGACATAGAGAGTACGGTAGTCTCCGATGCATCCATCGGCCTTGCTATCCGTCTCTATCCACATTTCCCTCCTCATTGGCCAAATGAGAGGTACTTCCCATGAGTACGGGACTCCATGGGTAGGATGCATATGGGGAACAGATCAAAAGAGAGGTAAACCAACTCAATATCGTCACGGTGGGGCGGAAGCACACCAACAAGGTTCAGCAAGCCTAGCCCTATGGTTGCTTATAGCTCCAAGAAGCTATCCTGAAAGCCCCCATGGAGCTCCCAGAGCTCACCATCCAACAGGACCTTCAGAATAGGGTCGTTCCACGATTCCAAGATTCTCACGGAAGGTTAGGAACTTGACCTTCCCCAAGGGCTTAGTGAGAATATCTACGACCTGCTCATTAGTTCCTATATGATTGAGCCTTACAGCGCCTCGCTTTACCATATCCCGGATAAAATGGTACCTCATATCAATAAGCTTGGATTGATTGTGGAACACGGGATTCTCTGACAAACGAATCCCACTCTGGTTATCACAAAGGATAACGGTGGTATCTAGCAATCCCCGAACAACTCACTGAAGAGCTTTCGCAACCAAAAACCTTCACAACAAGCCATACACGCTGTAATGTATTCGGCCTCAGCGATGCTCAAAGCCACCGATTTCTGCTTCCTGCTCGAAGCAGAACTAAGTGTGAAATAGCATCCAGATGTGCTCTTATGATCCACCACACTGCCAGCCCAAACGGCATCAGTATATCCACGGAGTCTCAAACTCCCAACAGTGTATCTCAGCCCATGGTCTATCGTTCCCCAGAGATATCTCAAGAGTTTCTTAGCACCAACCCAGTGAATGTTATGAGGATCAACCATGTGTTGACTGAAAGTGTTCACTGCAAAACATACGTCAGGACAGATGTTCACTAAGAATATCAGGGCCCCTACAAGTTGACGATACTCAATAGGATTTGCTAGCATGGGCCCAGCAGCGTTTGCACGCAACTTCTTAAAGTTGAGCTCCATCGGTGTCGACACGGACTTACAGTCCACCATACAAAACCTCTTCAGCAGCTTCACAATACATTTTCCTAGAGAGAGGAAAATCTTGCCAGGTCTCTGCCAAACCTCAAGCCTTAGTAATGCATCAGTCCTAGGTCTTTCACCTCAAACTCAGAAGCTAGCTCCCTCTTACACGGATGAATGAGAGGGTCAACACCTATCAGGAAGAGATCATCCACATAGAGAACCAGAGCTCTATTAACCTTGAAGTAAAGTTTCGGATTAGCATTACATCAAGTGAAGCCCAGCTTCATCAAGTAGCTATCTATCCTCTCGTACCAAGCCTTGGGTGTTTGCTTCAACCCATAGAGGGCTTTCTTCAACTTGCATAAATGAGAGTCTCTATCCTAGACTTCGAACCCCATAGGTTGCTTCACATACACCTATTCCTTTATCGAACCATGCAGAAAAAATGGTCTTCACATCCATCTGATGGAGACTCCATCCTTGCGTGGCAGCAGGGGCAATAATAGATCACAGGTGCAAATAATATCATCATAATCTATGCCTTCCTTTTGAGAGAAGCCTCGGGCAACAAATCTTGCCTTGTACTTTTCAGCACCCCCATCAAATCCATGCTTGATCTTTTAGAGCCATTTCGAGGTGACAACAGCTTTGTCCTCCGGTCTCGAGACCACATCCCAGACATCATTCTTCATAATGGACTCGTACTCTTCGAGCATAGCATCCTTCCAAACTTGATGCTTTACGGGTTCTTCAAATGATCCAGGCTCAGATTGTATGATTGTACTCATGACTGCTAGATGCCCTTGGTACCTATTCGGCTTCTTGCTTTCCTGGAATGTCCCCCTTTGGGGTCATATGTCTCTCAGCATCCTTGAGAGTATCCCGGAGCCATGAGGGTCTTCTCTTCTTTCTTCCAGCAATGCCATTTGCTTAGGAGCATATACGGTTGAGGTCTCCCTCTTAATGCCAGCTCCTCTGCAAAAGTCATTGAACTCATATGACTCACATTCGGTGCCATTACCAGTCTTCAAAATCTTGATCTTCTTCTTCAAGAAATATGTCCGGGCCTTGCAAGAGAAGTCATCCATATAAGTTATGAAATAGGAACATCCTCCCAAGCATATCAGATAAATCATAATGTATCAATTTGCAAGACATCAGATGTCTTTGTGACACTTGAGGGCCCCTTGTATGCTTTCCTTCGGCACAACCTTGACATATGCTTTCATGATTATTTTAGAATTCAGGCATCCCAGATACAAACTTCCTTGCTTCGGAAAGGGCTTTGTAATCATAGGTCTGAATTTTATTTACCCACTGTCAAGGCTTATTTTATGGAATTATAGCCATACAAGTATCATAGCCATATATGTGAAAATTCCTAGATCTAGATTACTACTGCAACAAATCTAAATTACTTCTATTATTTTTTCATAATTATTTCATTACAGTGAAATATCGAAGAAATTACTAAAGCAAATACACTAATGTTTTAAAAACGAATCGGTCGCCTACCAGTCGAGGTAATGACCTTGTGAATGACCCTACGAATTTTCAGTTCAGTGACTCGGTAATGACTCAGTTTTTGTAAAAAATACATTAAATATTAATTTTTTTGTACAAAAACATAAATTTGCAGCAATACAACTCTTGGCATATTTTATTCATTATTGCATCAGGAAGATCCACTAGCCCCAGTTTTCAATGTAAGATGAATATCAGTTGACCCAAAGGATAGTTGGGTAGGAAAATTTCATAGTATTTGATCCATTTGGTTGTCTTCCAAATTGAGAGCATTTGTTTGGCCTTTTATCTACCAAGGGATCACCTCTAAGGTCAAGGTGGAAAAGAGTGGACTCTTTGATGGCCTTTGCCATGTTTATTACCATTTTGAGAAAGTGAAACACGTCATTTTAGGGTGCTAGTTTGCCAACAACTGTTGGACATACAGTTAGGACCATTACTTTGTTCTCCTTCAGGGTAGGATTTACTAGCAAGTAGCTTTGTTTGGTGATTGCAATCATTGTTATGTGGTTCACACCTTCTTCACTGAGATTTGGCAATGCCTCAGATTTTCTTCCTTTGTTTCACCTCCCAAAGATCAGGTTAGTATGTTTTTGAGCATGCACTTAGTGCTCTGTTTGTTTTTAGTGCCATCACACATGATGAGAGATGTCATCAATTGTTGGCCAAAGGTGTTTTTTTTATCAAGGATGCCCAAGCTTTAGATCCTGTAGCTTATTCGATTTATTTCAGCACTAGTAGCTTTACTGAAGGGGAAACGAAGGCCATGATATATACCCTTCCACTTTTTGGTTGCTGCTGTAAATATTTTCCGTAAATATAAGAAAATGTATTTCAACGAAAGAAAGATCTATAAAATTTATTTCAGGATAGATGTTTAATAAAAGAATCCCCAAATAATAACACCGTTTTGAAATAGACAAGTAAGGATAATCATATATGGTTCTCTTTCCTTCTTCCTAGATATAATTATTATTTCTAATCTACTGTTTGGAATCTTGATTTGCTAAAAGTTTCACAGTTAGCCCATTGGTTGACATCCCAAAAACTAAGAGCTTCAGCCTTGCATGGAAATTTAGCCTTTTAGCCTGTCGAGTGCCAAGCAAAAATGCTGAGAAATTTACTACTGGGTGATGGCCAGACTAAATCACAACTCCATTTGTTTGGTTCATTGATCATCTAGGAAATCCAAGCAGTCTCATTGTCAAGAATTTATATTTAGATTGGTAAAATTTCTGATATTTTGCATCAGTCAGTAGTATCATCCATAAACAGGCATTGACTAAACCATCTATCTTCTTAAATCTTTTAACATCCAAAATACAGTGCCTTCACTTGATCGAATATAAAATTTATTAAATCTTTTAACATCCAAAATACAGTGCCTTCACTTGATCAAATATAAAACTTGAATAAATCACATTTTTTTACACCAAATTTTGTCGGTGATTGTTTGAAGACTCCAAGTCCTACACGACCAGAGTCTGTATTTGTAAACATCATATAACTAGCACCATGCCTTTGCAAACATTTGGACTACATACCTTTTGTGAACCTTACCTAAAAAATTCTGATGAGGTTATATAAGAGAATTACCTTGTCACTAAAAGGTAACTGCAAGGAGTTTTAGTTAAAGGAATCCTTCTTGCATAGATAAAAATGGAAAAGCAATACAAATAAGAAATGATTAAAGGAAAACAAAAACCCTTGACCATGTATCAAGACTCAGGAGGGCTTAGACAACCTAAAAAAACCCTAACAGCGAATTAAAATTCATTTTCAAGTCCACAAAACCGACTTTTTTGGGCCCACCGGCCGGCTGTTATGGCTCGGCCTGGTTGAATCGGGCTCAGCCTGGTCGGCCGGTTTGTTACCGAGCCGGCCGAGCCATTACAAAAACCGGCCGGCTCGGTAATAAACCGGCCAGCCTGGCTGGTTTTCTACCTGGTCGGACCGGCCACCCTACCGGCCTTGGCCAACTGTGCTCCGGTCGATTTTGCCGTGCCGATTTTTAAAACAGAGAGGTCTACACAAATAATGTTATGTATCAAATCTACATGTTGAAACAACCGAACAAAATACAAGAAAAACATCAATATTTAACACAAATATTTTTGGACTAAGTCCCCAGAAAAACCCAACTCGGGAAAACCGGTGCAACAGATCTGAGGGTTTTATATTATTAAGCAGCAGAATCTTGAGTACAACTAGGGTGCACATATCCGACTCACCCTTCCGAGAAATCTAGACAACTGATGAAATTGTGAGATATACCTCACTCTGCAAATCCCCGACTGATCTAAACAGCACTGGTGAAGCCCCTCTCTGCCTCTGCGTGATGCCTACGCTGGAACTACGCAACCCTGCGTGGGCAATCTCTAGAACTGCATCACCTCTGCTCTTCAATTGATCAAGGTTGATCCGAAATCGGGTTTTGGCCCTCCTGCTCGTAAATCCTGGGCCTGGGCCTATCTCCGACTAATCACAAAAGGCATCGCGTCACTTCGCATGATTCCCTTCGAGAACTGTGTCACCCTCCGTGTGACCGCGCCGCTCTCTCTCGCGCGACCGATGCCTCTTCTCGAAATGTACCTCGGTCCTCCCGACCGCCATCGCATCTGCCTCTCTAAAACCGATCACCGAATCAAATCACTTAGCAAACCCAACCCTAGTGATTCGATCTTGATCAAAAAGCTGTGTCTCTCTCACAAGCTCGAAAATGCCAAATGCTCAATGTGCTCAATGTGTTTTCCATAGGCCTCCCACCCTCCTTATATTCTTCCGTTGACCCTTCAACGACCAAGATTAAAACATAATCAAGGGCTAAGATTAACTTGGAGGTGATCCATGACTTTATCTAGAAGATTCACACTTAGTTTAATTAATACCCTTTAATTAATGAGTTTCCCTAAGTTTAGACTTAGGAAACATTAAAAAACGATTAATTATTTTAATTAAACCATCTCTAAGTGGAATTTTCCAAAACCATTTATGGGTTTTATGGAATACATGTGTCCTAGCCTATATACAAAGTTACAAGGCTAGAGCACATTCGATGCTACCATAAATCAACACTCCCTCTTAGCGAGGAAAGTGTTACAAAGACAACTAATATGTTGCTCGACTTCTTCTAGAACATCTATCGTTGTGCTGCTGATGTCGCTCACCAACACCGCACAAAAAATGTTGCATCCGTACCGGCTAGTAACTCTCGCATACTCCAACCAACCGCCACCGCACCGCAACCCCTCCGACCCCGTAACCATGCTACCGCACCGCATGAGCACTCGCTTCCGCACTACGCGCCGCACCATCAGGTACCGCGCCGCCGCTCGCTCGCACAACTACCGCCGTCGTTACATCACGCACTGTTGCTAATTACAACAGAAAAACATCCGAAATTGGACAAGTAATACTGCATCTGAATAATGAGACTGACTGCTGCAAATTTATGCACTACCTCTCTGAAAATACTGCGTTGTTGTTGCTCTGCACTACGTAAGAACTACACTGCACTGCATTGTTGCTGCTCGACTGAAGATGTTGCTGCTCCCTCTCTGCGTTGATCAGGCTCTAGTACTGTTAGCTATTGCTTGTCTTCTCATCTTCCGCTGCAACTGTCCATCAGAAATACTCAAGGATCCTACCCCCTATAGATTCTAGATCTACTACTCCAAGTCAGCCCACTTCTCTCCTTTCGGAATATGAGTTAACATTGCACAATCAGCTTCTGCCTCAATCTTGGCAGCTCTCGCTTGAGGATCTTACTTCTCCTCTTTATCTTTTTTCTTAAGAGGACACTGTGTGGCATAATGTCCCATTTCCCCACACCTGAAGCACCTGATCTTGGACAAATATTTCTTCTTCTGCCTTTTTTGCCCCTTTGATGCAAGGGTTGTGTTATCTTCTTCCTCCTTGACTTTCGAACCATTGCTTCCATCCTCAATATGGATTTTGAGGAGATCTCTCCTCAACTCTTCTTGCTGCAAGGCTACCCACATTGCTTCCCATCCTGGAAGCTTTTCTCTGCCCAGAATGCTCTGGACAAAGACCTGATAGTCTTCTGAAACAGAGTTCAAAGTGAGCCTTACTAGCTCTGAGTCTTTGGGTACTGATCCCACTGCTTATAGCTGGTCTCAGTTATCCGGAATTCTAGACAGGAAGGAGTCAAAACGCTCTCCCTTCTTCATCATGGTATTATGCATCTTTTCCTCCAGATACATCTTCCACTGCTCGGAAGATCCTTGATATAGCTTTTCCAGCCCTACCCACATTTCTCTAGCAATGCAGCAAGGGGTAGTATTGGCTAAAGGGATGATCTGATCCCAGAGCCAAGAGTTAGCAAGAGGCAGAGAAGCAGCAATCAGGAATAGCACAGAGGAAGCAGACCTAGAACTTGTTTTTCCTAACATGAACTCCTTAAAACCTACATATCAAAAATTTGGGAAACAAGTGTTATCTCCTCTATCAATAATGGGGGCTCATGGTACCTAAAAGACCATGCATCCTCATCTACCTTCACATCGTCGTTTACAAATATCTTCCTCTAAGTAACACAATCTTGGATGCCTTAGAGGAATCACTATAGTCACTAGAATACACTTCACGTTGGAGGTTTCAAGCTTTGTCCTCTTTTGTTATGGAACAAGAAGGTAAATTGGACTCCTAAACACCTTAAAATGAGAAACATTTAGTTTCTCTCTTATGAAGGCTTCCTTTGGAGTCTTGTCCTTCAACACCCTATGAAGACACATGTTCAGTGTGTAGAAGACATTAAAACATGCTTCTACCCAAAGGAACATGCACAGATCTAATTCATGAACCATAAAACTAGCAATCTTTATGATGGACTTGTTCTATCTCTTAACGACTCGTCCTACTGTGAGTTGTGTTGCCACCTAAATTTGCACCTGGGTTAATGTGGAGAAAATCTTTAACTCCACTTGGTGTGGCCTTGGGGCAAATTTTGGAGTTGGTAGTTGTCACTCAAATCTCAACTCCTTTGTCTAAGCTAACTCCTGGTGAAGCCCAAGGGGGGTGGACCATATCAAATAGAATATATTAAGGCTTGATTAATCTAAGATGAACAGATTCTAGGAGTTAAATGAAAATACAAGATACAAATCACCATCAATGAAATGAATCATGGCATATACTTCAAAGCATGTAAATGATAACCATAAGCATCATACTCATTCGTAGACCATAGATTCAATGATGATAAGCAAATGAATGAAATACTTGACAAAGCAAAAGATATGAACAATGAGACCAATGCCAAAACTGTGCTCACATAAGTCAATGCTTGAAGTAAAATACTTGAAATGTAAATTGTTGGAAAATAAGTACCTGGAAATAAAGTGCTTTGAAAATGAAATGCACTTGAAATTGTAAATGACAATTGCCAAAAAGTAAATAAGCTCTGAAATGTAAAGCGGTAATAAGCAAATGACCAAGTACAAGATGCTGGAAATTAAATGTGATGGAGTGTACTTCGTTGATTTTAGTTAAAGTTAGGTTCTCACATGAACCTCTTCAGGCCTTATCCTCGCCAGGTAAAGGAAAGTTGCGAGAGGATTCTACAGGGGGGACCTTAGACTTCAATGAGTACCCCTGAGAGCTCACAAGTCAGCCCGCCTGCAAGTAGATCCAACAATAGGAACTCCTAATTTGATTTAGCAAGTCGTACGTTTACCAATTTCCCCCAATCTCAGAATAAGAAGAAATAGAAGAGGGGGGCCCTAATTAATCTACATCAACCAGCAAGCTGTTGGAACTTGTTGGAGGTCAATTACTCTGCAAGAAATGAAATCTAACTAATGAAATTAGATTTAATCTAAAGCAAGAAAGGAAAACTACTCTAGATTGCATCAATGAAATGGTAAAGCAACTAAACTAGAGTGCAATTAGATTGATGAAATGAAAGAGAAACTAAGAAAGAATCCATGAAATGAAAATAAATCGAAAAGAATTGCAACCTATGTTAATGTTGTGATGTGATTACCTACTCTAAGTTAATTTTAGATCCGCCTCTCACCCATACTGGTTGATGTGCCTTGCTACTCTTGGTGCAATTATATTATCTTATTTCAAATTCACAACACCTATTTAATAAAGGTGACTAAGGAGATTTGAAGTCATCCCAACTTAACTTCGTTTTGACTTTATTCCAAAATAACGTCCTAATTTAAACTTGAATATCTTTATCAATAAATACAATTAGAGAAAGGGACAAAATAGGCATAAAGAATTCCAGTATTTGGAGGCCAAATTGAATGGATGCAGGGATGGAATACAATAGAAACTAAAAATTTTAAAAATTCGAGAAACAACCGCCGCAAAGAACTGACCACACTCTATTTCCTCATACTTCGAGTAGGAAGCTGAACTTTTTCCCTACGTACGCTAAACTGATATGGTCAAGGATCTTAACATACCCCTTCCTGACCAAACAATTGAAACCTGACCACTGCCTCCCTGCAGTAAAAGAAAATATAACTGTAATACTCACCATATGTCTTAAAGTGAATCCAATAGAGGACGTGGAAAGAGATGAAGAACAAAGCACTTACCTGTGAATACAAAGCAAGCTGGAAGTTTCTGGCTTGATCCAACTGTGACATCTCGGCATCTACTATGTTAATGTGCTCCAGCACTTCGGGAGTGCTGACAAAGCGAACAAACCTGTCAATGAAACAAGAGAAATGATAAAATCTCTTTTTTAGCCAATAGCTTATAAAGCAAGTTTAAAATTAAAATATGTTAAAGTAAGTTGTCATTTGCTCATTAAATGAATTAAATTCTAGTATAGCGGTGAGCAATTCAGAGCTACAGGCCATAGATATCTAGACAAGCATGACTCATAGTTCATAAAGCAGGACTCAAAAGGGATGGAAACAACCTTTACTTTTCACAGGCAAGGCAAGCATCAAAACAACAAAACATAAGGATTTTTTTCAATTTCTGCTCACCTAAAATTAATTGACTATAATCAGCACTAGATAACCAACGAATTAATTGCAGGAAAGTTCAACTTCTATTTTTATAAAGTCATCTGAAGGCATAATTGTGTTTTAAATTTCATAATGCTTCCACATATGGAGAACAGTCAATGTCAACACTTAATGTTTCCATTATCATCTATAAGCCCGTCAGTAAAGGTGGGGCCATACATAAATATATATAGATATAGTTACAGATTTAATGTTCTTGTTATCTTGTTAATTATATGTGCTTGTATAGGTCAAAATATCAAGTTTGCAACTCATCAGGTCATTGTAATTTGTGATATCACCAGCATAGATCCATCTTAAACCTAGATTTATTAAGCATCCAGAGAGATCAAAAACATAGGTGCAAACCTCCAGCCACATAAAACATCCACTGATAAGATGATCTATCCTAGTTTAATGTTCAGAATTCATTGTTTTAAGAGGTGCTACAGTTTTCAGTTTCCTAGTTTTTAGTGTACCAGGTGCTGAAAATTTAACATGGTAGCAAAGCTGTATATCTAAAGTCGTGCAAGCTCCGTGTATGGAGTCAGCTGCTGCCTGCTAGATGGAGTTGTCAGAGAATTTCAGCAGCCATGATGCACTAGCTTCCTAAAGCAGATATGTGCCTGAGATTGCCGTAGGACCTGTGATAGGTTGTTGGGTGTGATGCCTAGTTGCTCCAGGGATTGGAGTGCTGTTTATGCCTAAGAGAGGCAATCTGCCCATATGATAGACTGCTGATTTGATTTGTTTTCTGGCTGATATGTTCAATTGACATGTGTCCAAAGAGTTGCAGATTTGACTAGTCTCGGTCTTACAAAATGTGACCATCTCAAGGACACTTCCAACTTTACGCCCTAGAAGTATAAATTACAAAGGCCACTGGAAGAGGCTAATCTTTGAAGTTTTGTTGAGCAAAAGGCTATAGTTCCTACCAATCCCATGCAGTAAGCCAAACACATCAAGGATGAGGCCAAAGTGAAGATAACATCCATGATTCCTTGAAGCCTCTATTGAATCTTGTTTAGTTGGCCGAACACAGCAAGTGTTGAAAGGTGCTTCTGCATAGGCCTGGTGTCTAGCATGCAAAAGATGTCAGATTGCCTCTTTAGGTGCTGGCTTGAGAGGAGTAAGTGTTAGTATGATTTCTTTCCTAACTTTAACTTAGGGAAAGCACATTAATTAATTCAATTGATTAATGTTGCCTACTGGGCAAGTTTTATAAGAATAAATAATTTAATCATTTAAGTGTCTTAGATCTAATCTCTACCGTTGATATAAATGGGTTAGGAATTAATCCTAGCCATCTATCACTTTGGAGATTGATGGTTAGGGATTTAGCTCAAGATGAAATTATAAGATAAGCCAAAGTGAGAGGTGAAGACACATTGTGATTGAGGAAGCCATTTTCTCAAGGAGTGAGAGGCTCAGTGGCTAAAGAGAAGAACATGTGCAGCAAGGGTTTACCCGAAGGGAAATTTGTGAAGGTCGAGCTTGAGGAGAGAGAGGCTGACACTTGGAGGAGAGACGCCAATATTCTTGTGCAAGCCAAGACTGTGGGTGAAGGCCAAGTTTTTCCAACTGGGTTGCATGGAGGCCGAGTTGGCTAGAGGGATTTGACTTGGAGGCTGACTTGTTAAAAAATTTGAGTTGCAGCCAATGGAGGAAGAAGAGAAAAATAACATCAAAATTATGTTGGTTTTAGTGAAGGAGTTCTTGAAGGATATAAAGAAATCAAAATATTGCTATGCAATTCTTCCAAGGGAAAAGAAATCTGAATTGCAGCATAAGATACCCCCCCCGAAGTGAAGGAGATGCTAGGCAAATATAGGGTAATCCTTTCAAATGAATCTTTCCAATTAGTTTGCCAACAATGAGCAACATATCTCATCAAATACATTTGAAGTTCAAGTTGCAGCCAGTGAATGAGGAAGAAGAGGAAAATAACAACATCAAACTTATGTTGGTTTCAGCAAAGGACTTCATGAAGGATGTAAAGAAATCAAAATGTTGCTATACAATTCTTCCAAGGAAAAAGAAATCTGAATTGCAGCAAGAGATAACAGCGGAAGTGGCGGAGCTGCAGGGCAAATATAGAGTAATCCTTTCAAGCGACCTGCCAATTAGTTTGCCAAAGATGAGGAACATATCTCATCAAAAAGATTTGATTCCTAGTTCAAGCTTGCTGAATAAGACACCTCATAGAATGTCACCAATAGAAAGTGAAGAGATAAACAAGCAAGTCCAAGACTTGTTGGATAGAAGTTTGATAAGGGAAAACCTGAGTCTATGTGCAATAACTGTTCTTGCACCAAAAAATTAGGGGAATGGAGGATGTGCACAGATCCAAGAGCCACCAACAAAATAACCATTAGGTACAAATTTCCATCCAAGGATGGATGACATAATGACTGTTTAAGTGGAAGCAAGTAATTCTCCAAGATCATTGAATCAGGATTTGGCAAGGTGACGAGTGGAATACCACTTTCAGGATGAAAGAAGGGTTGTATGAAATCTGGATGGCTAAATCATGTTATTTTGTTTAACAAATGCACCAAGTAAATTAATGAGAATGAAGAATGAGGTATTGAAACCATCCTTGGGTGGACTTGTGATAGTTATATCTTAATGATATACTAGTTTTCAACTTTTCGGCAAGAGCAAAGAGGAGCATCCGATGAACTTGAGGCAAGTGTTGGAGCAGCTGAGGAAGAAAAAGCTTCTAATCAATATAGAGAAATGTTCATTCCTAAGAGCAGCTGTTCTACTTGGGATTTGTGACATCTTGAGAACAGTTGAAGATGGATATGGAAAAGGTGAAAGCAATTGTTGAATGGTCAACACCAAAGTGTGGATTTCAGGTAAGGAGATTCCATGGTTTAGAAAGATTTTACAAGAAATTCATTACAAAATTGTGGAATTTGTGGACCACTAATTGAATGTACGAGGAAGAGAAGCTTCTAATGGACAGCAGCAACTCAAAGGACCTGTGAGCTCTTGAAAAGAGAAGTGATTAAAAAAATAAGTATTGACTTTACCAAATTTTAATAAGGTGCTCCAAGTGGATTGGGATGCCAGTAGGAGAGCGACAGGAGATATTGAATCAAGAAGGAAGACCCACAGCGGATTTAAATGAGAAGTTGAATGAAGCAATATGATGAAGAGTTCTATGCGATCATTCAAGCCCTGAAGAAGTGGAGACACTATTTTCTGCACAAAGAGTTTGTTTTGTTCACCTATCATCAAGCCTTGAGGTTTACTAACAACTAGGTAAAGTTGAATCAAACGCACATGAAACAGATCAAGTTTTTGCCAGTTTATTCCTTTGTATTGAAGCATAGGAGTTGAAAGTCCAATTGTGTTGCCAAAACATTAAGTAGGACTATAGCTTTGGTGACTAAGATGTCAACAAAGGTAGTTGGACTTGAAAGCTTGAAGAAGTAGTGCAAAGATGATACTGATTTTGCTAAAGCTTAGAGGGCTTGTAAACAGCCCTGGAGTAGAGATAGGACGATGTATTTACGTTATTCATCGAAGAAAGTTCGTTGCTTCAAAACTAATGGTTATGTATTTCAAGAGCATCAATGTGGGAGAACCTCATACAGAGTAGTTGCACACTGGTAGTGTAATGTCCCTCAGGAGTTTTTGCCCAAGGTTACAAGGCACAAAATAAATTGCATTGATTCTCACAGTCTCCCTTTCAAATCCAACAAATATAGAGTACACAACGATATAGTCAAACAATAGGAGTTTTACCAAACATCAATAACTCAATTAGTTTGAATTAATACTGCTTCTAAGACTATCACACCAGCAAGCCTGGTTGTATAGCATCCATAACAATGGTAGTCCTTTCAACATAAATACTGACAATTTTATAATATACATAAATTTACAACAACAGCCAAACCCTAATCCACCAACTGTCCCAATAATTAACATACAGGACTGTTTAAGAACAACTCATCCAGGAGCTCTATTACTTGTGTCCCTCCAACGATGCCCCACTGGTTTTCTTGTTGTGGCTACTCTAAAATCTTATTGCTGGTGAAATCCTTGATCCTTTCTGCTCACTACTGTGCCTAATTCATTCTCTGTTATCTCCACAATAGTTCGTTATCCAACAAGATCTTCAAAGGAGAACGTTGAGGCCTCCATGACTCTCCCACGTCTATAATTAGCTCTTAGACGTTACCGAGGTTAATCCGCTGCACAGGCATGTTTCCAATTCCCTGAGCTGCTGTAAAATTACTGTTTGGATGATTTCCCTGTACAGAGAAATACTCCCTGGTGTGGCCACTGGTTAGAAAAACTGTGTTTTGAATTGCATGGGTGGGGGAAGACCCTCGCTTCTCCTGGGTGTTTTCCATAGAAGAGGCCCTAATCAAACCCTCGCTCCTTCAGGAATTCACTGCCCAGATTTGGTTCTGACTACACCCTCGCTGGACGGCTCCAGAATAAGACCAGTGTTAATTGAAGTTAGAGACAGAAGGGTTTTGCTAAATTTAGAAGTGTGCTAAATTTGGCAGTGGGACCCACAAGTGAAGCTAAAGCACAGTTATACTTTCACTGAATTTTGAATTAGGAAAATTCTAATTTTCCTATTGTCAAAAAGTAAATCGATCTCAACAGTTCGACTTGAGTTGATGGGCCAGTTCGACTTGAGGTGACAGGTCAGTTCGATTTTATAAAAAGACAAGGGTGCAAACTTGGCTAATCATTGGCTAATCATGATTCAAAAGGACTTCAAAACTTGGCTAATCATGATTAACTTATATATGTTCTTCCTTTATCTTCTTTTCATCCAGCAATTATCAAAGCAAAAACATGAAGATCGTGGACACCAGTGTAGGCGCTCAACCAGGGCTAAAACCCCTATATATAGGAAAACCCAGAAAAAAACTCTTCCTTCAGTAGATTCAAAATGACATAAACCAAGACCTTAGACCAACAGACCTTCCTCCTCCACCAAATCAGCCTTCCAAGATGATTTAGCAATTTCCAGTAGTCTCTTCTTGTCCAGCAGCTTCAGCCCAGCAACAACCCAGAAATTTCGACCCCAGCTTCTTTAGAATTTCAACCCCCTACAACACTCCAGAACTTCGCAAGTGTGAGATAGGAGAGAGAAAAACTCGACTTCTCTTGCTTGATAAAGTCCTCCTTCACCTTCGCTAGGTTTTCTTCTTTCTTCCTTGAATTTCGTAACTTTTTCCAGCTTCTAGCTATAGTAGATCGACTTCTTGAGTGAGAGATCGAATCGCTCCAAATGAGGTCGAGTTGTTGCTCTTTTATAGTGGTTTCTGCCCTCCTAATTAGGCCGACTTGTCTAGGTTGAGGCCGACTTGGTGGAGGAGGCCTAATTGACTTATTTTACAATAAAATAAATTTCTTCTTTGACAAATAGAGCCCAAGAAGGGTCTTTTACATTATAACATGGACAAGGACACTTGACATAAACCTTAGAAGCCTTCAATGGAGGCTTTGACCTAAAAACAACTGACCCAACCATGAAACCCATGCTTTAATAAGTCAATTTCCTTAATAATAAATTTATTTTTCTTTCCTTTCACAAATACATTACATTATGACTCAAGTACAATTATGAAAACTGACACTAGTTACATTCTTCAACACTCCCTCTTAACTAGGGAGGTATTCATAATTACATATATAGAGAGGTACATGGAAGATCTCAAAATGAACTATGAAGAGTTCTAGCCCACTCAGTGGACTAGATACTTGACCAGGGTATTCTATCAGGGTGGGACTAAGGGAAATCAAGCTTTAGCCAACTCTAGGTACCATCAGGCTTTTAAGCTCTACCACCAACCCAGGGATCTAGGTGTGTATCCAAGGTCGAAGCTCCATGACCAACGCATAGCTAGCTAGATTGTTGAGAAAATAAGTAGGGCAGAGTTTAATTCAAATTCTCTTCTTGATAATTACTTGTGAGCTTACTTCTTTTAATTATGTCTTCTCTTCATATCTTATTAAGTCTTTCATCAAGTCAATTACTAAAAACACAAGATACACAGATTTAAGCATTTCAAGCCAGGGCCAAACCTCTCCCTCTTGGAGAGGAAAACCCACAACAAATTCTTCTTATAGTGTTTCAGATGACAAGTATCATGACCATGACACAGACCCTTGACCCTTATATGCCTCCAAGACCTTGTCACTGCTTCTTCATCGACTCCTTGAGCTGATCCTTCTTTCCTACACCGTCCTGCACCGATCTGCACCTTTCTGCACCAAGATTAAAGAGCTCGGTCTCTACTTGTATTCTTTATTCTTTAGATGTATGTGATCCTTACCGTGACATCATCACCTTGTTATAGTTTGTCTTGTGCACACCTTGCACCTTCACTTGACCTTATAGGTTGGTCTTCAACATACACATGTCTTGATTCCTTTTGATGAACAGTCCACTATAATGATACCCTTACTGGTGTTGGATTATTTCATTGAGCATACATATCATACTTTGCACTACTAAACTTAGTCTTGCAACTTCACACTACGTACAGTCCTGTAATTTCGCATTTTAGCCCAGATTTGTAGCTTCGTGTGTGTGTGTGTGTGTGTGTGTATATATATATATATATCAATCTATCTCTTTCTTTACTCTAAACGCAGTTTTGTCCTTGTAATCATTGCAGATGTATAACATTGAAGTTGACCCAAACTTGTCCGCACATCTTCCTGCAATTTTATCCCTAAGCCCTTGATCGAAAATCACAAAAGTCTGAGATTCAATCTGCCTTTTCTGCGTAGTACACAAGAGTATATATATAGTGGTCAACCCCTATATTAGCCGACCTAACAATCAATAGACATGATTATTCATTGAGTCGACCTGATCACTGTTAATAGGCCAACTTGTAGGCTATTTAGAAGATTATTCCAACGCTGATCTTTGAGCAACATTCTAAGCCATGTCTTCATGCTTTATTGACAAGGTCTTGAGGCATACTTCATTGTCTTGACTCTTCATATACATGACTCTTAATTAGTACATTTATGACAAGATGAAAAATCCCTAAATGACATCAAGAAGAAGTCTTTTGACCTATAATAAAAACCTTGCTCATGAAACTCATGAAGCAAGCACAAAAATACATTTTATTATCTTTGTCTTCTTCATTACATAAATACATAATTACATAGTCAATATGAAGACCGAACCTAGTTACACTTTCCAACACTCCCTCTTAACTAGGGAGGTATTCATATAGGTACATGGTCACTTTCAATCTGAAAAATCTCACAAGAAGAATCGGATTGGTAATCACATCTGTATAGCATCATATAAACCAGCATTATCCTAGTGCAAGGCCTTGACTAACAGCCCCATCTCTCAACGAGACAATAGGCTACAATGTTGGCGAGACACATGAGTTATAGACACCATAGTCACTTTCTCTCCAAGGTACATACTCCACCCAAGTGTTCCCAGAGTATGACCTTCTTGGACTATTCTTCTCTTGGGTGGCCAGCCCTCAAAGAATATCGGTCCCCGACTACTCTTATCTTGAATGCCCTATCTCATTATTCTTCTCTTGGGTAGCCAGCCTTCAAAGAGTATCAATCCCCAACTATTCTTCTCTTGAATGCCCTATCTCATTCATAAAAGAGTATCGGATGCCAGATGATTACCCAATCCTCCATTCTGTCTTCCCAGGTGAAGACCAGAATGATGTGTCTATCCATTCTCTCCTCGTGGCCTTCACTAACACTTATGGTTGTTAGTCCCGGTCTAGTGCATGACACATGAATTAGAGAATCATATATGTTACCCCCTCTTAACTTAGGAAGGACATACTACAAGTTTCTTCCAAGTAAGAAACTAAACACCAGGCTCCCTCTCAACCAGGGACCTGTAGCAACAATGGTGAGACACACACCTGCTCATGAAGAATTCCTCCCCTTGATGTCATGGATTCCGATATTGAGGAATATTCAACCTTTTGACTTCATAGGGCACAAATCATCCATCACTTTTATCCACGAGTCATGTCATTCATCAAAAAGTGATTCATCAATCTTTCTCATCTGGTCCACCTTTATGCCATGTTGCTTTCCTTCGAACTATCTCCCAAGGATCATACTGTTGAGATTTTGGGGTTGCATCGGATGTGCTCTAGCTCCCAAATTTTGTGGAGGAGCTCGAGTACATGAGATCTCCAAGACCCATAAAGCATTTGGAAGAATTCCATCAGGTTTAAGAGATATTCAAATAATTAATCCTTTTAATTAAGGACCCTAAGTCTAACTTAAGAAAATTAAAAGATTAAAGTGAATTAAATTAAACATGTGATGAGAATGACTTAAGTGACACGGATCAAGCAGCTTCTAATCCTAGCCGTCAATTAGAGATTAGATCACAGTCGTTGGTTTGCCAACAAGAAAAGTATAAGAGAAGGGCTTGGGGTCAGTTGGAGAACACACACATTGGCGGAGCACTGAAGCTAAGTTGAAATTCTAGGGCGTGGTTTGCTAAGAATTTCAGGAAGAGTTTGTAGTGCAGTGAGAGGCAGTATTGGCAGGGATGATCTAATCCCAGGCCAAGAATACAACAGTGGCAGAAAGGCAGCATATCCAGCAGCGTAGAGGCAGCCAGGTGCTACGCAGTCCAGCCAAAGCCTAGCCAGGTGCTAAGCAGAGGCAGCAGGGCTGACACAGGCCCAGTCAGGGCAGCGTAAGCCCTTCAGGGGTGACGCAGGCCCTTCCAAAGCAGCGCAGAGGCTGACGCAGGCCAGTAAGGCTGACGCAGAGGAGCAGCGCTGGGGTTTCCAGTGGGCCAGAAGGGGCTCAAATTCATAATTCCTCGATGAGGGTTGATTCAACCATATTTTCTGTCTCCGAGAGAAAGAGGTATAGCTGTCGTGATTTTCTCTGTAGGGCCAACCATGTCTGGTGCCCAGAAATTGTTGTATTCAGATTATGCATAATAATAAAACCCTCCAGAGCTAGCTACATCGGTTTTCCCGCATTGGGTTTTTCCGAGGACATTTGTCCAAAAAAACTATGTGTCACTTTGTCATATGAGCATGTTATTTAGTAAATGATCTATATGTGTAGGCTGCTATTTGTGTTTACTTCGTTGTTTTTCTGAATATTCAGATTAATAACTTGTGTATTTAATCACGTAGGAGAAGTAAATCAATGGTTAATAGTAGGGTTTCTTAGATTAAGAAATTTTCACATGGTATCGGATCATTGCAGATCAAGTTGGATCTCTAGCAAAATCGGTTGAAGAAATTTGTGCTATAGAGAGCCGCTGAAGCAGTAGAGATCCAGAGAGGGTAGCGCAGAATCAGGGGTACGCAGTCCCAGCAGAGTCTACGTAGGGGTTGACGCATTCCCAGCTGGGTGACGTAGAGACAGTGCAGTGCCTTCCAGAGGGATGCAGGAGCAGCCTGCGTTGCACAGAGGCTGTGCTGAGCCAGTCTGCTCACGCAGAGGCCAGCCAAAGGGACGCAGTCCAGTTTCGAGTTCTTGTGTAGAGTTGTCATGGTCTGGTAGCAGAGCTTCAGATCTTAAGCAGTTGTTGGTGTGGCAGAGATTCTGTCCGTTCAAAATCGTACCTAGCTAAGTTGACAAAGAGTGGGAGGAGAAAAATCGCTCAACAGATTTTTGCCAAAGAAACCTGAGGATCGATCGTAGGGTTATCGAAGAGGGCTAATTCAGAAGATTTGAAAGATTTCCAAGGGAGGAAATCAGTTGTCAGAGGGAGCAGAGGGTGCCTTTCTCGCCAAGGACCCTAGATCTGAGTTTCTGTTTAGGGTAGCAACAGAAGCAGGGAGAGGAGGATCTGCTTCGATAGATTATTTCTGAGCAGATGGCGCCATATGGACTATGTGAACAGGATAGGTTGGACGGCTTGTCCAACTTTGCTATCTGGAAGGCCAGAATCCTAACAGTTCTGGAGGCATATGAACTATGGGAGCATGCAGAGAGCGTCTTGGCTACACCGACCGATGTTGCTCTTCTCGTGAAGCATAATGAAGCTGAAGCGCATGCTAAGCGTTTCATCATGGAAGGGGTCAAGGATCCTGTGGTCCCACACATAGCCGAGAAAAAGACGGTTAATGGCATGTGGAAAGCATTAACCACACTGTATCAAGGGAAATCCGTCCAGAAGAAGATGCTTCTGGAGAACCAGATGAGGTTGTTTATGATGACTAAGGGAGAGGAAATCGATCCTTTCCTCTCTAGGTTGCAAGCGATTCGGGATCAACTGATTGCCATGGGGGTCAAGGTGGAGGATGATGTCATGGTGAGGACTACTCTAAATGCAGTCACAGATGATTGGGAAACGTTTGTCCAAAGCATCTTGGGCAAACAAGACCTTCCAAACTGGGATGACATGTGGGCTATCCTCTGACAAGAGCAAATCCGCTGAATGGCCAAGAGACAAACCAGCAGCGGGTCAAGCAAAGTGAAGGAGGAAGATGAAGATGCAGCCCTGGCATCTAAGAAGCAGCAAGGGGACAAGAAGTGTGATCTATCAACGATCAAATGTTTCCGATGTGATGAACTTGGACACTTCGCCACCAATTGTCCTCTAAGGAAGAAGGACAAGGAAGCTTCTAGTTCCAAGGTTGCAGCAGCTAAAGAAGACAACGGCTCTAACGATGACGTGGCCATGAGCGTTAATGTACCTCGAGAGAAGAGGTGGGGCGATATTGATCTATAGAGCAGCTACAGAGTGATGGCGAGATCCTTGAGTTATCCAACTCTTGGACCACATCCGTACTACAGGAGCCTTAAGACAGTAGCAGGAATGACTGGAGTAGTGGGTGCAGAGGATCATGGATGAAGCAGAGGCAGAGACTGGGGCGTTGTAGAGGGAGCAGCGCAGTGCAAAGGCAGCAGGACAGAGGGGCTGATGGGACTTCAACAGCGCAGAGGAGGCATGCTTACGTAGTGCAGAGTTGCAGCAGCGCAGTGGCTTCCAGAGGACAGCACAGAGTAGCAGCCTAAGGAGCTTCAGTGATGAGATGCAGCCTGACTGACTTGTCTGTCATCGGGCAGGGGTCCTTCATTTGCTTACTTCTCAACAACTGAGTTGTACTGCAGCAGTTAGCAGCACAATGCAACAATTTGAGAGGGAGATGCAGTACAGATGTGGCAGTGATTGTGGCAGAGTCAAGGGCAGCAATACAAAAGGCAGCAACAGCGTGATGATGAATGGCAGCAGGCGAAGTATTAGCGCGGAGACCGATGCCAGAGATCAGAACAGTACTTCGGGGTTGATGTATTGCTAGAGCACATTCCTCGCTAAGAGGGAGTGTTAAGATTTTGGGGTAACATCGGATGTGCTCTAGCTCCCAAATTTTGTGGAGGAGCTGCAGTACATGAGATCTCCAAGACCCAGAAAGCATTTTGAAAAATTCCATCAGGTTTAAGAGATATTCAAATAATTAATCCTTTTAATTAAGGACCCTAAGTCTAACTTGGGAAAAATAAAAGATTAAAATGAATTAAATTAAACATGTGATGAGAATGACTTAAGTGACGCAGATCAAGCAGCTTCTAATCCTAACCGTCGATTAGAGATTAGATCATGGTCGTTGGTTTTCCAGCAAGAAAAGTATAAGAGAAGGGCTTGGGGTCAGTTGGAGAACACACACATTGGTGGAGCACTGAAGCTAAGCTGAAATTCTAGGGCGTGGTTTGCTAAGAAATTCAAGAAGAGTTTGCAATGTAGCGAGCGACGGTATTGGCAAGGGGATGATCTGATCCCAGGCCAAGAATACAACAGCAGTAGAGAGGTAGCATATCCAGCAGCGCAGAGGCAGCCAAGTGCTACGCAATCCAGCCACAACCCAGTCAGGGGCAGCACAAAGGCAGCAGGAGCCACGCAGGGCTAACGGAGGCCCAGTCAGGGCAACGCAAGGGCAACGTAAGCACTTCAGGGGTAACGCAGGCCCTTCCAGAGCAACGCAGAGGCTGACGCAGGCCAGTAAGGCTGACGCAGAGGGCTGAGGAGCAGCGTTGGGGTTTCCAGGGACCAAAAAGGGCTCGAATTCATAATTCCCCGATGAGGGTTGATTCAGCCATATTTTCTGTCTCCGAGAGAAAGAGGTATAGCTGTCGTGATTTTCTCTGTAGGGCCAACCATGTCTAGTGCCCAGAAATTGTTGTTTTCAGATTTTGCATAATAATAAAACCCTCCATAGCTAGATGCAACGGTTTTCCTGCATTGGGTTTTTCTACGGACATTTGTCCGAAAATTTTGTGAGTCACTTTGTCATATGAGCGTGCTATTCAGTAAATGATCTGTATGTGTAGGCTGCTATTTGTGTTTATTTCATTGTTTTTCTAAATATTCAGATTAATAACTTGTGTATTTAATTAAGTAGGAGAAGTAAATCAATGGTTAGCAGTAGGGTTAGAAGTAAATCATTGTTTTTCCACATGATTGGCAGCCCTGCATAAACTCGTCCAGATAAACATATACATAAGAACTTTTAAATCAAAAGTTACCTCAGTGATGATCTTTCACCATTACATCTTCCTGTAGGCATCGACATCCTCTATTCACATTGACACATCTCCTAAAGATATGTATTGTCAAGGGTCTTCTTGTTTACCATGCTTCTATCAGAGTCCACATATCTTCCCAAGTGATCTCCTAGTCACACCTTCTTGGCTTTCGGATGATAACCGCCTCTTGACATGGTTTCACTTCATGATCTCTTCCTTTCTTTCTCCACATAGCTTCATTGCCAGGAACTTTCGGGATCCAGTTCCTTGTTCGTATACAACCACCTCATATTCCATATGAGGACATATGTTTTACTCCATCTTTTAGTGGCAACCTGTGCACCAGAAGAGATGCTTCTTCCTTTGATCATACTTCCAAAGATAAAAGTCCATCACCTGCAACCTATGACATGAATTCACAACATCCAGTGTCAGCATATAGATATATGTACCTCATCCTTTTTCCTTTTGAGTCGTTCTGCAGCAATTTCACTAGAATGAAGAACTTCATTCCCTTGACCTGCTTCATCAATATGTCATCATGTTCTAATCCCCGAATTCTACAAGATAGAATTCCCGATGGAACCTTTTGCTTCTTTCTAGTCAGTGAGTCCAGAGAAGACTCCACTAGAAAAATGTTAGCACTTGTTTCCATATTGATTATTGAATGTTGACCCTTGATCTTGATGACTTCCTTTCATCAATGTTGTTATCAGTGAGGTTTCCAGGAGCTACTTCTTCAAGTGCTCTTTCCATGCTTCTATCAAGATGCTATTAATATACATCGTTTCCTATCATACAATTTTATAACCAACAGAAATCACTTAAAGAGGAAGATGACCCCAATCATAATAGTGATCTTTCACTTCTTCTTTCTTCGATTTCTTTGCATCAAGTTCTTCCCTTTCATCTGTGACATTGGCTTCTTCCTTTTTCCTCTTGTTCTTCCCAGATTTAGGACAATCCCTTTTATAATGCCCAAGTTCATTACATCTAAAGCATCATACTTTCCATATTTCTTCTTTTATTTTGAGGACCAAATTTACCATCTTCGTGGACATGGCTGCAAAGGCTTGATTCCCTTCACTTGATCATGTATCAGCTTTGGCTTTCAATCTTGTTTCCTCTATTTTACATAGAGACCATAGATCCTGGAATGGTGTAGATCCTGGAATGGTGTTGCTTCTTTCTTCCCGTATAAGCTTGAAGTGAAGTTTTCCCATTCTTCCGGAAGAACATTCAGTACCATTGTAGTCATCTCACTATCAGACATTACTTCTCCCAATTCCTGCAGTTGGTCTCTAATTTCAGAAATCCTCATAAAATATGAAGTGATTGTTTCCTCTCTTGACAATTTCATCTTGTATAGTTCTTGTATCAGAGAGATTGCTTCTCCTACAGTACTCACAGAGAATAGCTCCACCAATTTCTCATATATTTCTTTCGCAGTTTCTAGTTTTGATACATAGGGTATGAGTGAGTCCTTAACGGATTCTATGAGAATCCTTTGGGCTCTGATATCTCCTTTCATGTATTTGGCATGAGCTGGAGCACCTTCTTTTGAGGGTTGAATTGTAGATCCTTCGATGTAGCCCATAACTTCGTCTTCGATTAGATTCAAATCTCTCCTCTCCTTCGATGCACTAAAGTCTGATGACCCAACCAATTTGTTGCTCTCTTTGCAATAAGTCATTTTGACAGATTTAAATGAGGTCAAAGTACTTACTTGAATAGGGTGACTTCCTCCTTCTAGCAACTTCCTTGATGATGATGAAGATGAAGTTAGGAACTCCCTCTTAGATTAAATTCTCCAATGTAGATGTCTTCAAAGGTATTGGATAAAGTTGGATGGTGCTTGATGATGTGTCTCCCAAGAATGTCTTCAATGTCATAAATTTTTGATGGCAAAGATTATCTCCTTGATGAGTGGATCTTTTGAATGAGATTGAAGGTCTTCTTGAAATGGCTTGAGAATCTTCCTTGCAAACTGATTTGATTTTTCAACACAAACTTTGACCTTGACTATGATTCTTGCTTACTTGAGTGCTAAGTTGCAGGAAACGTCCTCCCCACCCCAGTTTCTGGCAAAAAACGAAACGGAAACTCGGAAACTCGTACCGTACAGCCGGGAAACGCGTCACCGATCGTATTGGCAACGTTTCCCGTTCAAGAAACGTTGCCAGTACGGCCGGAAACGCGTTTCCCGGCCGTACGGCCGCGTTTCCTTCCCTTTAAAGCGATTTTTACTTGGGTTTTTTTTTTTCGGTATTTGTGCTTTTTAATATTATTCTAATCGTTTATGGATGCTTCTAGATGGCTTTTTAAAGCCTATGGCCCTAGTATTTATATGCGATTCATGATAATGTTAAATTCTTAAAGTAAAAGTGACATTCTCCTTAATCTTCATTTTCACCCTTCTACTTAAATTTTTAACATTACCATGAAATGACTCAGGATGTTTGAGAGTGATTCCGACCTCATTGGATTTCATATGGAGAAAGTAGAATTTTAGATCTCATTCAAAATCCAGCAGACTTATCAGTTTTTCAGGATTTCAGGATTGGGTGATTGCAATGTTTCCATCGTATTTTGTCATGTATTAAGATATGGAACTCGTATTTAATCAAGAGCACCAATCCGATATTCCGATATTGCTATTTTTATTGTCTGTTATCATTCATGAGTAAATGTATTGTAACTTGTAATAGTTTATGCTTTGAATTTATCATGTATCATGTATGTTTTAAACTTATATGATTTCACATAACATTTCCTAAATGTCCTAAATTCTAATATAAATTTAAATTATTATTATTATTATTATTATTATTATATATACCGCGTTTCCCCGTTTCCAAAATTTGGGGAGGTCACGTTTCGCTTTGTTTCCCGTTTCAGAAACTCATTTTCGTTTCCCCGTTTCGTGCAACTTAGCTTGAGTGTCTCCTTGCTAAGTAGCCCTTGTCTTTAGCACATTCGCTCTGATACCATGCTGAGAAATTAGGTAGGGCAAAGTTTAATTCAAATTCTCTTCTTGATAATTACTTGTGACCTTATTTCTTTTACTTATGTCTTCTTAGCTTATTAAGTCTTTCATCAAGTCAATTACCAAAAACACAAGAGGCACAGATTTAGGCTTTTCAAGCCAGGGCCAAAACCTCTCCCTCTTAGAGAGGAAAACCCACAAGAAAATCTTCTTATAGACTTTCAGATGACAAGTACCATGACCATGACACAGACCCTTGACCCTTGTATGCCTCCAAGACCTTGTCACTGCTTCTTCATCGACTCCTTGAACTGATCCTTCTTTCCTACACCATCCTGCACCGATCTGCACCTTTCTGCACTAAGATTAAAAAGCTCGGTCTCTACTTGTACTCTTCATTCTTTAGCTGTATGTGATCCTTACCATGATATCAGCACCTTGTTATAGGTTGTCCTATGCAAACCTTGCACCTTCACTTGACCTTATAGGCTTGTCTTCAACGAACACATGTCTTGATTCCTTTTGATGAACAGTCCACTATAATGATACCCTTACTGGTGTTGGATTAATTCGTTGAGCATACATATCATACTTCGCACTACTAAACTCAGTCCTGCAACTTCACACTAAGCTTAATCCTGCAACTTCGCACTAGGTACAATCCTGTAATTTCGCACTAGGTAAAGCCCTGTAATTTCACATTTTAACTCGAATTTGCAGCTTCGTATATATATATATATATATATATATATATATATATATATATATATGTATCAGATTGTCTCTTTTCTTTACTCTAAACGCAATTTTGTCCTTGTAATCATTGCAGATGTATAACACTGAAGTTGACCCAGACTCGTTTGCACTTCTTCCTGCAATTTTATCCCTAAGACCTTGACCGGAAATCACAAAAGTCCGAGATTGAGTTCTGTCTTTTCTGCGCAGTACACAGGGGTATATATATAGTGGTCAGCCACTATATTAGCCGACCTGACAGTCAATAAACGTGATAGTTCATTGAGCCGACCTGATCACTATTAATAGGCCAACTTGTAGGTTGTTTAGAAGATTATTCCAACGTTGATCTTTGAGCAACATTCTGAGCCATGTCCTCAAGCTTTATTGACAAGGTCTTGAGGCATACTTCATTGTCTTGACTCTTCATATACATGACTCTTAATTAGTACGTTTATGACAAGATGACAAATCCCTAAAAGACATCAAGAAGAAGTCTTTTGACCTATAATAAAAACCTTGCTCATGAAACCCATGAAGCAAGCACAAAAATACATTTTATTATTTGTCTTCTTCATTACATAAATACACAATTACATAGTCAATATGAAGACTGAACCTAGTTACACTTTCCAACACAGATGTGCTCCCAAGCATCTTTCCATTAGATTTTGCATCTCTCCCTAATAAACTAAATCAGATATATCCATTTGTCCAAGCATGCTTCCAAAGTGTTCAACCTTCTTATGGAGAGATTTACCTATACAAACACAATCCCAATCAATAATAAACTTTCAAATATACATACAAGTAAACACAAACCTTCGAGGTCCTCATTCATTCGGATGTTGCTTATATCATCATCAAGTTATCCATATGTAATTTTCCGAAAGCTTTCTTCGTCTTTTACTTCTTCAACGGCATCAACTACATCCTCAGTACTTCTCAAGTCTTTTTCATGAGCATTCATTTGTAGTTTCATTCTTACTTTGAGATTATGATTGTCACAATATGCGCACCCTCTCAACTGGGGAGTTATACCTTTTCTTCTATCCAGGCTCCCTCTTAACTTGGGGAGATCAAAAAACCTTTCATGGCTTCATTCCTTCTTATGGAACCAAGGTCATCTTGATCATCATCATTCATATAACTTCCTTCATCATGCTTTATCATTATCATATGAACGTCTTCATCATCTTGAAGATTATGTACCTGCAAAACATTAATAGCAAGTACAACCAAATACAACCATATGAAGTTAAATCTATCAAAATCATGTTACTATAAAGGAAGCATTTAGACTTTAGATATCAAACACCTAAACCTAGTTAGGTTCATAATCAACAAGAGACATACTATACTTCAATTTCTTGCTAGGGTTTTTGTCATAGATCCTAGACTCCATCTGTGAGACACAAAGCCTTAGATATTAACAATAACAATCCAATCATAGTACTATATATCTAAGGTTTCAACAATATACTTTTAGAATTACATGTTAGACACTACAAGGCTTTGTTGCAAACCCTATATCTTATCATCAAAACTAAATCATATCGAAAAACAATATCATAATATCCTAGAGTATAAATCTCTATTAGGGCTATCTTACAAACCCTAGAATTCACAAACTAAAACATGAATATCAACAATTAAGTTAGCATACTCGCATATACATATCTAGGATGCACTAGTATTTTACATCAATATCTACTAGGTAAACCCTGTTAGCACTCAAACTAGCATGAGACCTAAAACGGGTTCCTAAGAGGGCAATTGCTAGGCGAAGGGCAACGATGGAGACTTAACCCACAGTCACCACAGTTAAGGTTCCTTGCTCTTTACAGACTATCACCAATGGGAGGAGACCCAATGTCTTAGGAAGCTACTTATAGAGGATATATCAACAAATATAAGAGAAGTGACCCCTTAGACTCTTTCCCTAGGATAGGATGAAAGATGGAGTTTGCTTGCTCTTTAAGCAAGTGACTTGGTTTTCTAAGGAGAGGGGAAGAGGATTTGATGGTTGAGGGAGAACAGTATGGCTTGTAAAGGAGTTTCTCAATCCCTAAAATCCTTTTGAATCTTCGATTCCCGCATAGTACTTGATAAATAATCCTTGGAGAAAAATGGGACCACACGAGGACAAGTGGACTCAACCCTGGTTAGGGTATGGATTCTAACAACCAATGATGTTCTTAACCTGACCAAGGTGAGGGGAAAGGATCAAACAAAAATTTTCATCAAACGATGTCAAATTGATCCTATTAAGTACTAGCCTTGGGAATACCAGGGCAAAACTTGATCCTAGAGCTAGGGCTTGAAATATCCCGAGATTCCACCATCGGATTTCCTTCAAATTCGAAGGAGACCTTGAGGACCCACTAGCGCAGTAGAGCCTAGGAGATCGAAGTTTCTAGGAGATTGAAGTTTTTCTATGGTCAGTTTCTAGGGAAATTGATGCCCTAGGTGACCTAATAAGGCTAGACCAGGGAAAAGGAGGGAAAAGGTGAAAAATGGGGTTGAAATAATCACCCTTTGATGGACCAGTGCCTAATTCCTCTTGGGATATGGAGTCGAGGAGAATTGTGAAGACAGATTTTGTTTGTTGCTCAAGGAGGCTCCAAAATTCAACTTCGTCCAACGTTAAAGGCAAGAGAAGAAAAGTGCCTTTGAAACATTTATACTTTGTTACAAATGGTGAAGGCTTATCAAGATAACACAATCTCTAGGACATTCCATTCATCCAACATGGACCACACATAGATAAGCTAAATAGACACATAATTCCACACTAAACAGCAATTAGCCCTAATAATAACGAACTTCCAATGTATGTAGCAAAATGAAAAAACAGTGTTAAAATTGCACTTAAATGTTAGAAAATATATCCAACCAACATCACATTTGCAATATAAAAAGCTCCAAGATAGAAAAGAACCCAATCCATGCATCAAAATTCATCTATCGTCCAAAAATATCCACCAAGGAAAAAATGTGAAGTTCTCTAATGAGAGAGAGATCCCAATCCAAGTGATGATACAAATGAATCCATCCAACTCCTATTTATACACCAATTAGGAGCTCGAATTACCTAATGGGCCTACATTAGCCCCTAAAAATAAAATAATTTGCAAATTAACTAACTTTTGGTGACAAACCCACCAAACTAGCTCACAAATGAAATAATAAGCCTCTCAGGAGGTCAAATAATAATTTATGCATGTAGTAGGGCCCTTCAAGAGGCCTGATGAGGTCCATAAGTGCCATAATGATGAATAAAATCCTCAAAAGTGATGGACAAGGGGGTGGCCCCTTGTTCTCCAAACAATAAACCTGTGGTGCTCCTAGTGGGTGTGGGGGCACACCAATGACTTCATGGGTCTCCATATGAGTCGAAGATGCCTATAGACCATTTGCAAGGGCTCAGATCATGGAATGAATGTTGTCATGTCATCGTACAAGTCCTGGGACACTTGCCAAGTATGTAGTTCACCTGTGGGGCCAGCTGCACATTCGTCTAAGAGGTGGATCTCTAGCAATCCCTAAACATCTCTAGGGATCCATGGAATGTTGTCTACTGTTGTGGAGGCCCATGGCTCTCTACACACACCCTATACGTGCCAATGTAGCCCTCTGGAAGGTTAGGACCCCGTATAGGGAGACCAAACACAAATGAACACCATCTACAATCCCGCATAAGATCCAATGCGTCCCCTGGCCTTCCAGTACAACAAGTCATTAAAAGAAATCGGGTAAAAGAGCTTACAAACCATGGACAACAAGTGGATACTTCATAATGGCATGCCCTTCCATAGTGGGCTTTGGCATGTGCTAATCTCTCCAAGCTCTAACAAGGGTTAGCCAGGTATCTTATTAGGTGGTCTCTACCATTAGAGCGGATAGTATGTCCAAGGTACATCCCTCCAATGGTGGTGACATGTAATAAAGAGGTAAAATGTAATAGGGAATGAAAGGGGCAACGCTGGGTCACATATCGGGGCACAAGGGTAGCTAGAAAAAGGGAAGTCCACACCTCATTAAATAATGTGTAGGAGGGAGCAATCATGGTACATGAGGTGCCCCAACCTTGGTTTTTCCACCCTTCTTTATATGCCTTTTGCATTTTATGCTTTTTCTTTGATTAACTGCTTGGGGCTCATGGGAAAGAGCATGATGTGTAAGATATAGCAGTGATCACCCCCTTTTTGGTAGGGCGGTTCATTGCCCTCCAGGGGTTGGGACAATCATGGGTTCTTGAATGATAATGGAGGCTCATCTAGGGCCTATGGAACCAGGGTGATGGCCATGGGCATGGGGTAGAGCTCATGTATTGAAGTTTTCCCACATGTTAATTATGTTTTTCCCGACCATCTTTTGCATTTTGTGGTACATTTCCCTATTGAATGTGGCCATTTAAGTTTTTACTTTTCTTTTTAGCTTCTTCAACCTCCAAAGCATCGTTCCAAGCCTGGCCCAAGGTGGGGGCAAGGGAATGGAGAGGCTAACCCTATGTGGACCCAAAGAGGCAATGTGGACGCAGGTGGGAGAGATGATGAATGGGAGTATAGTGAATGGAAGGGGAGTAGTATATGTGGATAAGGGAGCGGGACCACGCAACCAAAGTCAGGGTTTCCCAAGTAGTACCACCCTAGAACCAAATGGTCAGTAAAGGAGATCCAACAGGACTAAAATCCAAGGGTAACACCCAAAAGAGGTCAAGCAAAAAGCACAAACTAAGCCCACTCTTTCCGCTAAATCCCCCCATCAATCCATGCTCAGAAGTGCCCATGATAAGTAAACCCGATACCCAATTACCAAATGACAAGACATACCTTTAGGTTTGGGAAGGCCACCTTCAAACATATGATCAATACAGATGGGTGAGGGACCACATGGTTGGCTCAGGTGGCGGAGGAACGGCACAATGAGCTAGTTGAGGGTTGTCGGTTGATGTCCATCATGGATAAAAAATATCTCCAAGGGATATGACCCACGAAGTGGTGGGTAACAAACCCAAGACACAAACATTAATACAACGAAGTCAGATATATAAAAACAATTTCAATCAAGCTACGGTTTCGATCATACGGACAAGTATACGCCTAGGGTTTCATACCTAGGATCTTACCATAGATATTACAAGGGTTTTGCTCATAAACCCTAATTCATCAAACCCTAAAGATCTAGGGTTTCAATACATATCTTACGCATTAACAGCAAACCCTAAAGGACTAGGGTTTCTATGATATCAAAACCTAAACATCAAAATAATAGGATTCTTGGAGTTCGTCAACAACCCTAAGTAGACTAGGGTTTCATAGTCAATAGTGACATACCCTTAGCAACAAGAGGTTAGGGTTTTATAGTGAACCCTAAAGCTTAGGGTTACACAAGAATGATCAAATAATATCATGAGGGTAGATTCAATCTAATGATTAATCACCCTAACAAGAATCTTTGTGATTTAAAACACTAGACATAATGATGTCAGTAATGTAAAGCAAATTTTAAAAGAAGAATGAATCATCATACCTTTTACATGAAGAGATCTTTATAACAAAGCTTATAGTTTAAGACATACCTTGAGTTGTTCCTTAACAAACCTTGTAGGACATCAATTCTTGAAGGGAAAAATTTATTCCATGCTTCAAGTTTATCCTTTGAAGTTTCCTCCATAACCTTAGAGCACTCGGCTAGCTTTCCTAACAAAGGAAAATATAAAGAGAAAGGTTATTAGCATACAATACAAACAAGCCTCGATGTGAGGAGGAAACCAAACATGAAAAGATGAAACAAACAAGATACTTATCTTTTGGTAAAATGGTGGAGGCTCCCTCTTAATACTTTTGAGGGATACCTGGAACTTTCAAAATAATTCAAAAATGTTCTAACACGACATGTTAGACCTGCAAACTCTAGAAATCAAAATATAACGAAAACAATACAAAACTAAGAAAGTTATGTAGGAGAGGACTTAGTAATATAAGTCCTTAACTTTCGATTCCTTAGTCTTGTTCTTCTTCGGTGGAGCTTCATCGGTAATATTTGTTTGTTCCTTATCTCTCTTTTTATTCCTTGGATTCTCAGGGAATTGATTCTTGTAACGACCCATCTTATGACAATTGTAACATTCAATTTTGGATAGGTCCACTTTCTTCTTTGGTCCTTTGAACTTCTTGAAGGTTCCCTTCTTCTTATGATGAGCAAAATAGGCATTAGAGGTATTTTCTTCTTCATCTTCCTTCTTGTTGTTTACTAATGACATTCAAGCTTCTTCTTGGTTGCATGCATTCCACATTTGTTCAAATGTTGGAGTATCCTTCCAATTGTTGATTCCTTATGCAAAAGCACTCCAAGATTTTGGTAGTCCTAGAAGAGTAGTAATTACGAGCTCTTTTTCTGGGATAATTTCATCAATTGCTTGGAGTTCATCTTTTATTCTGGAGATTCTTGCAAAATATGATGAAACAATATCATCTTTCATCATCTTAACAGTTTTTAGTTCATTCTTGAGGCATGCTATTTGCCCAGTGTTCTTGATGGTGAATAACTTGGAGAGGGCCTTATAAATTTCTTGAGCAGAATCTATGTTGGATATGTATGGAATTAGGTTGTCCTTAACTCCATTGACTATTAGGTTCATGGCGAAAATTTCGGTTTCTCTATCATTCTCTGCTTCATCAGTAGGTTTCTTAACTTTTCCTTGAACAAGATTCAAAACTTTGTGCTTCTCGAGGATAAGATTTATCCTATTTTACCATGCCTAATAGTTGGAGGCTCCTTCTAGCTTGTTTTCTCCCTTCATTGAAGTTGACATAGTTCATGTAGATTGTAGGATTCTCTTCGTATATAAGTCTTTTCCTAAATGACCTTTGAATGATCCCCTTTTCTTCAATTCAGACTGCTTTTTTCTTTCTTCTTCACCTTAGCTCTGATACCATGTTAGAAAATCGGAAAGGCAGAAATATTTTCTAATGTTGATAATTACTTGTGATATTATTATGTTCTTCTTAACTTCCTTATGTTCTTCCTTTATCTTTTTTTCATCAAGTAATTATAAAAGCAAAAACATGAAGATCATGGCCACCAGATGTAGATGCTCAGCCAGGGATAAAACCCCTATATAGGGGAAAACCCAGTCAAAAACTCTTCCTTCAGTACATTCAAAATGAGATAACCAAGACCTTAGACCAATAGACCTTCCTCCTCCACCAAGTCAGCCTTCCAAGATGATTTAGCAATTTCCAGTAGTCTTTTCTTGTCCAGCGGCTTCAGGGAAGCAACAACCCAGAAATTTCGGCCCCAGCTTCTTTAGAATTTCATCCCCCCAACTATTGCAAAATTTCGGCCCCCATGCAACACTCCAAAACTTCACACGTGTGAGATAGGAGAGAGAAAAACTCGACTTCTCTTGCGTGATAAAGTCCTCCTTCACCTTCTCCAGGTTTTCTTCTTTCTTCCTTGAATTTTGTACCCTTTTCCAGCTTCCAGCTACAGTGGATCGAACTTCTAGAGTGAGAGATTGAAATGCTCCAAATGAGGTCGACTCGCTCCTCTTTTATAGTGGTTTATACCCTCCTAATTAGACCGACTTGTCTAGGTTATGGTAGACTTGGTGGAGGAGGCCTAATTGACTTATTTTATAATAAAATAAATTTGTTCTTTGACAAATAGAGCCCAAGAAGGGTCTTTTACATTATGACATGGACAAGGACACTTGACAAAAACCCTAAAAGCCTTCAATGGAGGCGTCACCTAAAAACAATTGACCCAAGCATGAAACCCATGCTTTAATAAGTCAATTTTTTTAATAATAAAATTTCTTTTGACAAATACATTACATTATGACTCCAGTACAATTATGAAGACCGACACTAGTTACACTCTTTTATCTCAATTTTATTAAAATTATTAATTATTACTTTTTCTAATTTAATTTGACCATTAGAGAAGAATACCATTGGCAAAACCATGGGTTGTAAAAACCTAGAGCCCAAAAACCTCTGGTCAATTTACTATTTCATCTCAATTTTATTTTAATTACTAATTATTAATTCTTAAATTTTTATCTTTTTTCTTTTTTTCTTTTCTTTTTTTTGTCTAGGAAATTTGATGAAGTAAAAATGTTTACATAACATAATATAACATTACATATGTATACCTATGTGCCCGACATTTAAAACATTCACATATTTAACTCCTACACATCTCGCATTTAACGCCTACACATCTAACACCTACACATCTAACGCCTACACATATACCATATATTGGGTTGTAGAGCGCCTCTCGATGTAATTAGCAACTGGGTATTAGAAAGTTGACATGGTGTCAGAGCGGGTCTCTGATTGAAGACCAAAAAGCGAGACATTTTTCCTCAGGAGCAAGTGAAAAACGCAAGAAAGGGAACACAGTTCATTTCAAGGTTGCACTAGGCTTTTTGGTTGCGTGACCAAGGCATTATTTGCGCAAAGGTTTTTCAAGCAGCCTTTGCATAAGGGTTTCTGAGCAGTTCCAACTTGCAGAATGGTGTATTTCGGGTTGAGATTTGAGGACTGCCTTGAAGGGAACTCAAATTTCTGTTCTTGGAAGGAGAGGATTGGTGTAGTGCTAAAGGAGCAAGGAGTGTGGGAATTTGTGGACAGTCCACCAACCCAACCACAAGACCCTCAATAGCTAGCCCAGGATAATAAGATGGATGCAAAGGCAAGAAAAACAATTCTTGAAGGAGTCAAGGATCACATCATACCTCACCTTTTCAGAAAGAAGATAGCTCAAGCCATGTGGACAGTTAACTTAGGGTTGTACCAAGGTTCGAGTAAAGCTAGGAAGTTGGTACTCAGAGATAAACTCATAAATATCAAGACAACCAAGTTTCACTCTGTGATCTCATACCTTACCAGATTCACCCAAGCAATGGACGAGTTAGCTGGAGTTGGGGAGACAGTTTCAGATAGAGACCTTGTAAATTTTGCACTATTGGGATTTCCCAAGTCATGGGAAAATTTCATTGATGCAGTGAGTGACAGAGAAAAGCTTCCAGATTGGGTGCGACTATGGAATGATTGTGCGCAAGAGGAGATCTGAAAGCAAGTTAAATCAGGGTCTCATGCAAAGACCGAGGAAGAGGGAAACTTTCCCTAGCTGACAAAGGGGCCAAGGCCAGGGAAAAGAAAAATCCAAGAGGGGTAGAGTCCAGTTCAGGAGGCAAGAAAAGGAAAGATCTCGACAAAGTGAAGTGCTTCCCTTGTCATCAGTTTGGGCCAAGCATACTTGGGAGCGGAAGCGAAAACGTGGAGCGGGAGCGAGAGCGCCATTTTTAGAAGCTTCCGATCCGGAGCGTTTCCAGGAGCGTTTATATATATATATATATATATTATATTTTGATGCATATATGTCAACAAAAACATGTAGAATGATGAATTAGACATAAAAAACATAAAAACATAGATTGAATCATATAACATCAATCATCTAGAAGTTATAATCTTCATCAACCACGCCCACAAGTTGGAAACATACAACATATTGACTCTTGAGTCTCGCGAATCATCAATCTGAAGGTTTCAAGCTTTCAAAATTCAATATATAACATTTATCATCATTGATTTCAAATTTCAATATCTAACATTTATCATCATTGATATATATCATAATTCATTTATCATCATTGATTCATTGATTTCATAATTCAATATACATTTATCATCATTGATATATAACATTTATCATCATTGAATTCCATTCATTTGCAAAAATTCAATATAACATTTATAATCATTGATATTATATAACATTTATCATCATTGATTCATTGATCACCATATACTTTCATGAAGCATATGGTTCATAATTCATAATGACTTGTAAACGAGTAAACTTATAAATGCCAACTTCAAAGTTTCACCTTTCAAATTCAAACTTCAAACTTAAATTGTCATTAAATATATGAAAGGGTCAGGATTTCAACGGTTCAGAAACATCGTGACAAATAGAAAAAGCTAATAAACAACAAATCTGTACATCTCTTTGTTTTGGCCTTGCCCGCCAGCGAAATGTCTAATTTGTGCGAGCCACGAGGAAATGGTGGTCTTCTAGTACTCTCAGGAGTACCACGACCATGACTAGAAGGTGGAGGTTGGATCTGCAAAGGAACAATAGTGTGATATCGAGAACTGGCACTAGCACTGGCACTGGCACCCGCACTGCTACCAGTAGATGGTGGGACTGGCCCTGTGTGTGGCGGTGCTGCTGATGCTTCATCATCATCCCTATAAAGTTTTGCTTCCAATTCTTCCGGATGTAACGTGCCGTCCTCCAAATTATCATCCTCTGGGTTGTTGTCCCAGACTCTGTATGATTGATCCTCATTTGCCCGATCACAGTAATGGCTCAACAACCTCAAGTTATAATGCACATAAACCAAGCTTTCAGCTCGGTTTTCATTCAGCCTATTTCTTCTCACATTGTGTATAAAGTTGTAGGTGCTCCAACACCTCTCTGCAGAAGAAGTGTTCACAACTTGTGAGAGAACTTTTTTAGCCAACTTTGGCAAAAGTCCCATGCCGCCATATGCTTCCCACCATGTGAGAGCATCAAATCTGTCTCTATCTTCCATTGCATGGAAAGAACCAAAGTTAGCAGTGCAACTGAAGTATTTGCCTAATTCAAGGTGCAATCTAGCACACTCCTCCCTGTCAGGTACCAACTTGTCTAATGCCTTCATGTACCCCTCTTGTACCTCTAGATTTGTGCGAGGTTTCATCCTAACCCCACCTCCAGGTGCAGGTTGGCCCAACCAAGATGGAGAGTAATATTTTGGCGTAAGGATATATGCCAAGGCATGTAGTGGAACATTGAGTTTATTCCACCATGCACACACACAGTCATGAATCATAGCATACAAGTTGGGATCATTATCCTTAACAATATCTTTTATTTGCCCCAACATGCTGTCCATCTGCTCATAAACCTCCCCAATCACTGGTTTATTAGTATCTGCAAACCGAATCATGTGATAAATGGGCTTGGTAAAATTCAAAATTTCCCTCACACGTGCCCAAAATAGAGGGTCAAGGGCGGTCTCCTCCACATGTTCGAAACCTTGCCTGTCAACTATTGTTGCTGCCCTGTCCTTTAATAGCTGCCAGTGTGGGCTTGATACCATTGCAGCCAATGACTCTCTTACCTTCAAAAGGCGCCTGAAGGTGAGGTAATAGCTAGCAAATCTAGTTTTTCCTATTTTCAACAACTCCAATTTGGAGTGAGTATGGAAAAGCCCATGAGTATTGCTATGATTTGTAATAAATTTGATCATTTTTTTACCTCTCTTGTACAAATCACCAAGCCATTTGAATTGAGGTTGTTTGTTTTTGATGATATCATGCATCAAAAGGTTCATTGTGTGAACCAAACACCCAGACCAAAAAATGTTGGGATATTTATCCTCAATAATTGCTCCTGCTGCCTTACAGTTAGCAGCATTATCAGTGATGACCTGTATGACATTGTATGGCCCAGTCTTTTCAATTATATCAAGTAATGGTTCTGCAATGTTAATGTCGGTTTTGAATTTGTCTGAATAATCATATGCTGCTAGGAAGATTGCACCACTAACCGACACAGCCAAAACACTTATCAATGGATTTCCTTTTACATTGGTCCATCCATCAGAGACAATGGACACCCCATGCTCATTCCACGAATTTGTCATTCTAGCCAAAGAATGGTTTATTTTAGCTTTTTCATGATCAAGACCCACGGTTCTGGCCTTGTCATACCCAAGGCTTTTGTATCCTTTGGGGGCATCATTAATGGCAGAAACCATTTCATGCCAATAAGGTGAGCGAAGAACATTGAATGGCACCCCACATGCATATAGAAACTGGTAAACTTTTGAATCCACATCATTCCTACACCCTTCGTCTAGGAAATCGGATATGGTTCTACGCCTTAATCCAGGTGTGCCATTACCTCCAAAACCACTGGCATGGGTGGAAGTTGAACCTGTTTGTCCATGACGTGTTGGGCCTGAATAAGAATCAATGAAACCCCTAGATCTTTTAGATGATCTCTGTAGGGCAGCCTCCTCTTCCTTCCTATATTTCTCTCTCTGTGTTGTTGGCACATTAGTACAAATTTTGATTCCAATATTTTTAGTTCCATCCCCTGGCATTATCCCACAAAGGTGCCTTCTCGCATGGGTGTATGAACCATGGTATTGTTTATTGCAATGGGGGCAAATAAATTTAGTGGTTCCACCACCTTTCCCTCCTTCCATTTTCTGAACATATTTCCACAAAGGTGTCTGAGTTTGGTCTTGTTTAGTTGGGGAATCTGTGTCCACATGTTCTCCACTCCCCACTTCCTCCTCAACATAATCCTCCTCCTCTTCGGGATTTTCTTCAAATCCACCATAACCCTCCTCTTCTCTGATTTGCCTCTTTCTTCTACTACTCTCCAACACCATTATCACAAAGAAAGGAACCAACATGAGGAAAATCCCTAGCCATATAGCCATGATGGAAACAAGTTTCAAGTTTCTAGCCTGCTAAACAAATGGAAAAATGCCAAATGGGAATAGGAAATGCAACATAGGAAAAAACAATTCATTTTTTAAGTTTTAAACCCAATAAAATGCAACATTCAAGAAAAAATCAAGTTTTCATTTTTAAACAACCTACAAATTCATCCTAGAAAATACAAAATTGGATTAGAAGGCCTACCTCTTTCTTGCAATCCTCCTGTTGCCTTGCAGCTTGCTCCTTGCTCTCCTTGTCACTTCTGCAGCTCAGCTCTCCAGTTCTCTCCTCAAGCTCTTCTTGCTCTCTCTCACTCACTCAACAAACAATAAAAACAAAATGACCACTCCCCTATAAACAAAACGAATTTTTCAATGAAAAAAAATTTCGCCCGGCGGGAAACGTTTTTTGTTCCGGGGAGCGTTCGGGAGCGAACACTCCCCGACCGCATCCGGCGTTTCAAAAACGCTCCCGAAGAATGTCGGAAGCGCTCAGGGAGCGTTCGCTCCCGAGCGCTTCTGGAAACGCTCCCGAAAAGGCAGGGGGCATTTTAACAAATTCGAAAACGCTCCCCTCAAGAAGCGTTTTCGGGAGCGCGTTTCCGAACGTTCCCAAAATGCTCCCGCACGGAGCGCGTTTCGGAAACGGGAACGAGGGGGGGGGTGAAGCTTCCCCGCAACCCTGGTTTGGGCACTACTCCACCAAGTGTCCAAAGAGTAAGAAGGATCATGTGGTAGCATCAGCAGAGGTGGAGGAGTTTACTTCTCAGTTTGAAAAGGAGTTTTCATTCATAGTCTGCATGGCAAGCTCAGTGGCCAGCAGCGTGTGGTACATTAACAGTAGAGCATCCTGTCATATGACCGGGAACAAGGGATATTTCAGCCAATTGACAGAAGGATATGCAATTTCATATAGAGATGGGAAATGATGGCAGGTACCCAGCACAAGGCATGGGTATTTTCAAGTTTGAGAGGGAGTCTGGAAATCCTCTCTACCTTAGAGATGTCATTTATGTCCCAGAGTCGAAGAAAACCTTGTTTTAGTCTCAACCTTAGAAAATAAAGGTTATGAGGTTATCTTTACCATAAGAAAGTCTTTCCTCAAGCCCTTAAATTATGGAGCCATGAAGCAGATTGGAGTTAGAGCGAAGAACCTCTATAGCTTACAGTTTGAGACAAAAGCAACCTTAAGCAGCAGAGAGATCAGTGCACATAGATGTGACCTTGGAGAGCTTTGGCATAGGCGTATGTGTCACTTACACCATGGAGCGTTGAAGATTTTGCGGGAGATTGTGACAAGGTTACCATAGTACAGCGTAGATCAGCATAATGTGTGCACGGGTTGCACACTTGGCAAGTATGACATGGCATCCATTCCAACGGAGACAACTTGCTCAATAGCATCTTGGAGTTGGTATATTCAGATGTATGCAAACCATTTTCCTCTCCATCCCTAATGGGATACAAATATTATGTCATCTTCATTGACGACCACTCAAGAAAGACTTGGATCTTCTTCATGAAGAAGAAAGATTGGGTCTTCTCAAAGTTCGTGGAGTTCAAAACCTTGGTGGAGAGCCAAACTGGTAGGAGGATCAAGGCATTGAGGTCAAACAATGGTGGGGAGTACATCTCCAACTCCTTCAGGGAATTATGTACCAAGGAGGGCATCAAGAGAGAGCTTACCGCACCTCATAACCCTTAGCAGATATGAAATTTTCAATCTGAAAACTATGCAGTTGCAGTGATAGATTTATTCCTCCTACTTATTATTTCAATAAGTTATTTTCAGAAATCTTCTGGCAAATATCGAAATAAATACTAATGCAACATTCACAAATACATATGCAGAGAAATAAACCGTAAAGGATATAAGCACAAGAATCAATCACATATACACAGTTATTTTTGGACAATTGTCCCTGGAAAAACCCAATGCGGGAAAACCGGTGCAGCAGACGAGGGTTTTATTAATTCTTCAGCAATTGATTTCTTTATAAGGAAAAAATATTGGCAGATAAAATCTAAAACACCTGAGACATGATTCCAGGCTCCTTTCGACAAATCTCTGACACCCTGATCAACCTTTGCTATCTCTTATGCCTGTCTGCGTGTTTCTCTACGCAGTCCCAGCGCTGGACTACGTAAGTCTACGTAGGGTTTGCGTGGGTTCTCTGCGTTGTAACCCAAAGCTGCCTCTAGTGGCCCACTGTTTCCCTCTGTCCCTGACCTCGATCACTAGCTGACTCCCTTCTCCTTCTGCTTCAGCAAAATCCTCGCCCTGCAACTCTCTTACTGAAATCAAATTCCCTTGCTTCAAAATCAATCTCCTTCGAGTACTAAGTGTATGCCCGACATGTTTTCCAAATGACCCTCAATCCTTCTTTTATAATATTCTCATCAGAGAACCAACGGCCCAGATTAGAAGTTTAATCAATGGCTAAGATTAAAACTTGACTTGATCTTTGTTTTCTAGAAGATTCACACTCTGACTTATTAATACCCTTTAATTATTTAATTTCCCTAAGTTTAGACTTAGGGTCTTCATTAAAATAAGTAATTATTTTAATAAGTCATGAACCGAGTGGAATTTCCACAAACAGTTTCTGGGATCTTTGGAATGTTGTTGTCCAAGCCTCCTTGCAAAGTTTGAGACTTGGAACACTTTCAGATGCTACAAAAATCAACACTCTCTCTTAGCGAGGAAGGTGTTCCAACAATATGCCTGTTGCATGCTGCTCTGCTTTTGAAGCACCTTTTGCACTACTGATCTTTGGACGTTGCCCCTCATCTATTGCGTTGTTGTCCTCTGTACTGCTTCCTTTGACACTGCCACTGTCATTTTTGCATCTGTACAACAGCTCCCTCTGAATACTGATCCTATCCATTCCTATTATTGGAAAGGATTTTTCATCATCCCCATCTTTTCTCTGAAGTCGACAAACTTAGTCTTCCCTAGAGCTTTTGTGAGGATGTCTACCACCTGTTCTCCTGTTGGAGTGTACTGCAACTGAACAGCTCCACGTTGTACACAGTACCTGATGAAGTGACACCTCATATCAATATGTTTCGACCGATCATGAAACACAAGATTTTCAGAGAGCTTGATGCAACTCTGATTATCGCATAAGATATTGGTCACTTCCATTTCTCCTTGAGAAATTCACTAACAGTTTCCGAAGCCATATGGCCTCACACAAAGCTGTGTTGGCCGCCATATACTTTGTTTTTGCTGAGCTCGGTGCTACGGACTTCTGTTTCCTACCGCACAGGAAGTCATTCCTGATCCTAGACTGAAACAATACCCACTGGTACTCTTCTGATCTACTGAACTCGTAGCCCAATCTGCATCGGTGAAACCACTCAACCTAACATCATTGCTATGGGTGTACTTCAATCCAAGCTCGATTGTTCCTTGAAGGTACCTGAGAACATGCTTGGTTGTTGCCCAATGAGCCCTCTTAGGTTCTACCATGAACTGACTGAGGGTATTTACAGCACAACAAATGTTTGGCCTTGTGTTTACCAGATACATCAACGATACTATGAGTTGCCTATATAACGTAGGATCAGCCTCATCGTCTTCGGACGTGTCGATTTTCTTCCAGTTGGTGATCATTGGAGTTGTCATGGGTCCACAACCCTCCATCTGAAATCTCTTCAGAATTTCTGTAGTGTATCTTCCTTGACCAAGAAAGATCTCCCCATTCTGATGCCAAACCTCCAACCCCAGAAAATAGTGCATCCGTCCTAGATCCTTCATGTCAAATTCCTCAGCCAAATTCTTCTTGCAGTCTGTGATGAGCCCTGATGATCTTGTCAAGAATAGATCATCTACATACAAAACCAGTATCAGAGGCTCACTCCCTACTCTAAGATAGCAGAGATTGGGATCTACGTTACTCTTGATCAATCCCATCTTCTGCAGGTAACTTTCAATTCAACCATACCAGGGTCTAGGAGCTTGCTTCAGTCCATACAACACTTTCTTCAATCTGCACACGAGTCTTCTAATCATGCATCTCGAAGCCCTCTAGTTGTTCTATATACACCTCTTCCTCTATCACCCCATTCAGGAATGTCATCTGGACGTCCATCTGGTGAATCTCCCATCCCATCTGCGCAAAAAGGGATATCACGGATCTGATAGAGGTGTATCTCGCTACTGGGGCGAAGGTTTCTTCGTAATCAATCCCTTCCTTCTGAGCATACCCCTTAGCCACAAACCTAGCTTTAAATTTCTCGATGCTGCCATCTGCAACATACTTGATCTTGTAGATCCACCTTCATCCTACAATTGATCTCTCTTGAGGTCTGGGGACCACTTCCCAGATATCATTCGTCATGATGGAACTGTACTCTTCCACCATTGCATCAACCCACACCTGATGTTGCGCTGCTTCTCGAAAACTGGAAGGTTCTCTGACTTGAGCAACCAAGGCTTGATACCTCTCAGGTTGCTTACGTTGTCTCTTCTCATTTCGGGAGATTTCGATGATCCTCTTTGCATCTTTTTTA